>CM035437.1:145453209-145697996 GCA_020310875.1 Ceratopteris richardii
GGCCTCCGTTCTAATTTGCCAAGCCGCATAGTTGTGTCGATCAAGCTTCTCGATCATTGAGGGAAAGCCGTCACCCATCTTGATCTAGCTTTCATATCATTGAAAGAACTTGGAGAAGCTTGTCGAAGGTAGAAAAGTGCGTTTCAAAGTGACAAAGTTTGGTCAAGCCAACCAGCACAAGATCAGCCCTTGAGCTTATGGAGACTCAAATAGACCTTATAGGCATGCGCTAAGTGCAAAGAAATACACTATGTACTTTGGAGCATCAAGGAGAATGAGTCGATACAAAACAGATAGGTTCGCGGGTCGACTAGCTCAAAAAACTTACTATCTATGGAAGAGATAATGAACTTCAAATGCCCATAGCGACCAGCGTGATTACAATTGGAAAAAGTCCTTTTATGGGAGTGATACAAATAGGGTTGAGTGTATGGAATTCACAAAATTATAAGGAATAAGAAAAATATGCTATAGGAATGAATGCGACATTCACCGGTGGTACTTCCTATTTTTCAGGAATACGTAGAGATTGAGCCCAAGACAGAACAACTCATATTTCTCCCAATCTACAGGATAAAATGCTATGAAAATTTATAGGCATAAACTAGACACTTATATCTTTCCAATGAGCTATTTTGCACTCAATTTGGAGCTCTAGGGAGAGAGCAGCAGCCTCTGCAAGATTACTGTTGGCGAAGAAGATGATGCAGAGAATTGAAGGAGCAAGACAATGATGGTCACAAGTATATGTATATTGCTTCCATGTAATGTACAAGTGATTTCAATTCCTTATATAGACTCTAGGAGTGTTCCAAAACTTTTACAAGTTGAATTGTAATTCAAATGAAGGTGGGAATGGTTGTTTGAGGGAATCAATTCACTTCCCTATAATCTAGGAAAAGTGAAGATCAAGTTTGATCTACTTTTAGGTGATTGATTGCTTGATTGAATGCAACTTCAACCACCCAAAAATTCGTGGGATTTGGGCTCTATATTTCTACCTTTACATGTGTAAAGCTCACGGCTTTTACAACGGTAAATGAACCATCAAAAATCTCTCAAAAAAATACAATAAGTGAGCATATGAAAAAGAACTCTCCAAAATACAATAAGTGAGCATATGAAAAAGAACTCTCCAACGGATATTCTTTCGACGCGATAGCCTTTGATGTAGATCAAATCCACCTCAAGCATAGTGTAAGCTTGATGTTCCAACAAGAGTTTTTTAGACATTGATCCACAGGGATTAGTCTATTTGATCCATAGGGATCAATCCATGTGTGTGAGGAAAAGGGCCAGCTAGCCAAGGTCCCAAACAAGGATTAGTCTATTTGATCCATAGGGATTAATCCATGTGTGTGAGGGACAAGGGCCAGCTAGCCAAGGTCCCAAGCTCGGGGGATACCCTAAGGTACTTTGGTAGTAATGGGAACTGCTTTGGTAGTAATGGGAATAAGTGTTGCATGATGGCCACATGTGCACACTAGACTATTCCAAATCATTGCTATTCTTAGAGTACATCATTGTTATTTTTAGAGTACAAGAGGGTATATATGGATGGGAGGAGAGTCACACACATAATTCAAACGATTTCTTACAATTGGTATCAAAGCATGCAAGATCATGGTTTTTTAAGGCCATCTTTGTCATCCTCACGGAGCGTTTCTGTTCGCGTTCGTGTTTTTCATGAAGTTTTGAAGGAGTTTTTCCCATCGACGACTGCCAGTAGCGGATAAGGAAATTTTTTAATTTTTGCTACAATCGAAGCTAGAATCCGCTTCTGTACTGTACGCACAGAGCGCAGTCGATGCCTCCACGTGCTTAGCAAGTTAGCAACTAGCAGGAAGATACCCTGGTGAATCGCGATTCATTAGACGTTCGGGAATATCACGCTATTTGATAACCCGTTTTGGATATCCGAAAATCCCGCTGCCAAAGCGCTTGCACGCGTGGAGCACAGATTTTACTCCTGAGCCGGACATATCCGCGACCGTACCCGTTTACTCCTGAGCCGCACATATCCGCGACCGTACCCGCGTTCAGAGGCAAGAGGCCAGCGATCACAGAGCGGAATGCTTCTGATCAGAAGAAACGATGATGTTTTATTTTATATAGAGCCGACGTTAAACGGGGCATGTGGGATTAAGAGGATGAAGAATTGCAGAGAACAAGATGGCTGGCGCTGCATACGTCTTTCTTTTGTTTGCTTTATCTATATATAGCCCTCTCAGAGTTTTTTCCAAAGAGTGGCTATAAGCCATATTTTCGTTTCAGTCTCAGTTGGTTGGAGAGTTTGGAGTTTGCTCTTTCCTTGTCAATGAGCCTAGTTTTGAAGCATTGACTCTTAGAACCATATTGGAAAGCTATTCCGACGGAGTATCGATCATCTTCAGCATCTACACACTTGGAAATTATTTTTTTTTGGACCTCCAGATAAGTCTCTTGTCACTTTATTGTTGCTCTCTTTTTGCATCAAATTGCATATAGAACATGCAATTTTGCATAGCACCTATACTATACGCGTAGTTTAGACGCGAGTTCGTGTTGTGCGGTGCATGTATTCTTCTTGCAGGGAAAGGTAAGTATTTTTCTTGCAGGTTAGCAAGGAGAAAAATAAATTTATCAGGGTGTGTATCCCTTTCGGTCTACTTGTAGTTATATTATGCCTGTCGGCATTGCGACATATGTCAGGGTGTGTAATCCCCTTTCGGTCTATTTGTAGATAGATTGTGCCTGCCGGCACCATTATCACGGAAATTGCTTGTCGTAATTTTTCCGAGTTTCAAAATTACACCATTATGCTGCCGAAATTTTTTAGAAAATTAGTATGCATATACATGCAAGCATATAGAGCATACTAAAAGTTTCTTATTTTTTTCATGTTCCATTGAGCAAAGGCTTGTAATAGTTTCTTTTCAGCTGCTACTTACTTCAAACTATATAATGATCAAGATGAATGACTAGTATCACTTTGATCAAAGAACAGTATTAGACTACGGGAAGTTTTAAGGCAATGGCACATATTACCAAAGTCATTAGAATGAGGAACTTAGTAGTTCACAAGTTAGAATTCTAAGCTGTCTAGTTAGAAACTAGAATAGAGGATAGTTAATCCTAAAAGATCTAATGATCCAGAGAAAATGCAATTTTCATTATGATTCAAAGAAATCAAGGCAAGCTTTAAAAGGAAAATATTTAAAGCAATACTTAGAAAGAGATGAGAATTTCTTCAAGTGAAAAGAATTGCCCCTTTGTAGAAAGGACAAAGTGCGACAAGGGATAGTTTCATCATGGTCTTATGAGTTAGAAACTTAGAGATAAGAGGTCTCACATTAGTTTAACACCTTAGAAGAGAAGTCCAAGAACACAAACAAGTTTAGGATGCTTATAAATTAAGTATCTAGTTCATAAGTAATTACTATAATTACATAGTTATGAGTTCTAGTGCACATTTCTATGTGTATAGAATAAAGGAGTTTATTTCACAAGAAGTAAAGACTTCAGATTTGTGGAATAACAAGGGTGAATCAAGTTTGATTAGAATTTCATAGATAGAAATAGTAAAAGAAAAGTTATGTAAGAACTTCCTAGATTTGGAAGTTGAGACATAGACTTTAGAGTTTCTAGTTTTATAAGGAATCATATCTTGATTTTCTAATAGTTTAATATGGGTAGATCGGGTAGTTTCCTCTATCTATTTACCTAGAGTGAAGAACAGAGATCCTAAGTAGATTCAGCTTTCTTAAGCAAGGCAAGTCTATAGGCCTAGAACTCTTGAATGGCCAAGATACATAGAAAGGCAAGGTTTGTAGCGAACAAGCAAGGCAAGTCTATGGGTCAGATATTCAAGAGTGGCCAAGATATATAGAAAGGCAAGGTTTGCAAAGAGTAAATAATACAAGGCTATAGTCTAAGTCCCTAGAAAGGAGTGAGACAAGGTTATATAGCAAGGCATGGTTTACATTTATTAGACAAGGCAAGGTTGTCTTCAACAGAGAGTGATTATACAACAATGCAAGGTCTACAAGAAAGTTAGTTCGAAATGGAAGACAAGTTGAGAAGCAAGTTTGATATTTCTATTTATAGTACATCATAAATAGTGACTAAGTAAAGTGATCAAGTTTGAGTATGAGGGGAGGCAATTACTGATCCGTGGAGAACTAGATCTCCAAGAGCCCTGATTGATAAATGCTACCAAGTTGCTTATAGTTGATTATAAGTTTATGTATTTTCTTTTCTGTGTGCATTCATCATGTAGTATGATGGATTTATGTAGTCATGGAGACTCTAGTTGGACTGCTTCAGTACTTTTAGCGAAAGTGAGAGTAGAATTCCAAGAGTTGTACTTGAAAGAATTACAAAAAAGGGCTGATTAGACCTAGTTATTCACCCTTTGTAGCATCAGTTATCCTAGTGAAGAAGACAGATGGATCTTATAGGATGTGCGTTGACTATCAAGCACTCAATAAGATTGCTATCAGACACAGATATCCTATGCCCATGATTAATGATCTTTTAGATACTCTAGGTGGAGCTGTTGTATTTAGTAAAATAGATTTCATAAGTGGCTACCATCAGATTAGAGTAAGAGATCATGATAAGATTAAGTTGATCCAGAGAAGACTCAGTTCTTTCTTTCAAGGATAGAGTATCTATTGATGGGGTTCAGATGGATCCCAAGACGGTTTTCATTATCTTAGTTTGATCTACTCCTCAAAATGAGGAGTAGTTACAATCATTTGTAGGACTTTCTAGTTTGTATTGGACATTCCTCTCTTGTTATTCGTCGATAGTAGCGATTATGATAAACATGCTTCAAGGAAAAGTTCTTTTGCATGGAAGCAAGAGCAGCAAGATAGTTTTAGTGTCAGGGACTGATAATTTTGGTACTCTGAAATAAGTTCTTTCAGAGGCTCCGATACTCAAAGAGATTGATTCACAGATCCTCTCTGAGTTAGAGACACATTCTAGTGGCATAAGCCATAGGGATAGTTTTGAGCCAAGATGGCAGGCGAATAGCTTGTGAGAGTAAGAAATTGACCAGTGCAAAGCGTAACTGGCCAATGCATGAACAAGAGTTGTATGTAGTGGTGTATTCACTTAAAGTCTAGAGAAACTATCTTGATGCTGCAGACTTTAAGGTATACACAGATTACCATACACTTTAGTATTAGTCAGCCAGATCTTCGACGCAGTTGGGCTCGTTGGGCTGAGCTCATATAGGAGTGTCACATGGAAATCCTATATAGAAGAGCAAAGAGAATATAGTTGATGATATATTATCATGGATAATGTATCAAATGAGCTTTACAGTTCTAGAAAGCTCATTGCTTCAAGAGATAAAGGAAGCACAGGTGGAAGATCCACATTCGAGCCATCAGCGATGACTCTATTATAGGAGACAGGACAGTTTTAGCTGTTTCTTTCCCCTAGCAGAGCGAACAAGTCCATTCTGTATTCCAGTTTCTCATAGGATAATGAAATATTTAGACGGAAAGGAAAGGTTTGTGTACCAGATTCCCAGGATTTGAGAAGAATAGTCATGCATGATAGTTATGATGTGCCTTATGTAGGACATCCAGGTATTGACAAGACAATACAGCTTGTTAGAAGCACATTTTGGTGGCCTAGATAGCTAGAGATGTCCACACTTATGTTTAACAGGCTTTATGTGTCAAGTCAACAAAGCAGGAAGGATAAAGACTCCACGTCTTTTATATCCTTTATAGATTCCAGATCACAATTGGGATAGTGTATCCATGGACTTCATAGTCGGGTACCGCGGACCCAAAGGAAGTGGGATACTATTCTAGTTGTGATAGACAGATTGATGATCCATAGGGATTATGACTTTGGTCCATAGGGGTCAGTTCATACCCACACAGGAGATGATAGAAACTCCACACAGGGATCAGAGTGTTAGACATTGATCCACAGGGGTTAGTCCAAACATTGATCCTAGGATGTCAGATCTACAAGACCAAGCAGGTCAACCAGTTTTTAGAGGACATATTGAGGGCATATATGTCTGAGAGAGAGACAGATTAGGATAGTATTTGGCATGAGTCCCAATGCTCTCAGTACCATAGGTATGTCACAAAAATGTCCTAGTGCTTTGGAGTTTTTAGAAAACGTCCAAGCAAATTTAGAAATAGCTAAAGCCAAGATGCAGCAAGAAGCTAGTAGGGCTAAAGAGTACGCTGATAAGAAAAGATCTCCTAGATCCTTAGAGGTAGGAGATAGAGTCTTTCTTCAGGTACTAGCTAGATCTATTTCACTGTCCATAGGGAGGTGTAGTACGCTATCACCAAGGTTTTGTGGACCTTAGAAGATAATTAAAAGCACGGATCATTCTCTAGACATGATACTAGATTGGAGACAGAAGCGATTGAGAGATCATGTCGTCCAAGAGTATTTAGTAGCCTAGAGAGGATTACCACTTATTGGCTCTACTTGGGAATCAGAAGCTCTGGTTCGCAAGTAATTTTCCTCATTGATCATTGAGGACAATGATCTTTAGACGGGGGAGAGAGTGTTAGACATTGATCCACAGGGATTAGTCTATTTGATCCATAGGGATCAATCCATGTGTGTGAACAAGGATTAGTCTATTTGATCCATAGGGATCAATCCATGTGTGTGAGGGACAATGCAACAGCGTAACGACTGCAAAATACTCATGAATGAATATGACTCTCCTCCCAACCTTATGCCTGTATATATAGCTGCTTGAACTAATGAGGACCACAAATGTAACTAGAGTCCACAAGTGCATGTGCAATCTCCTCCACTCCTTTCATATCCACCACTAGAGTCTATTAGTGGCTGGAGTGATCTCGACCACTACTTTAGTACCTTCCACTAGAGTCCACTAGTGGTTGTTGTACTCACCTCTTGAGTTAAGTCCACTGGACTCAAGTTAACTCACGTTAACTTGAGTTAGAAGGCTCTAGAGCTCTTTGGGCAAAACACTCTCCCCATGCTCCCCATGGGAGTTGAACCCAAGACCTCTTCCTTCACAACCATGAGACTTAACCACTAGGCTAAGTGGATTACTTGAATATGAGAGCACATGACTTATGCTTGAGTCTAGTCTTGAGATCTTTGGTCCTATAGACGAGTGACCAAACGGTATCCGATTTCAGATCTGTCTGAAGCCTTCGGATCCCTAGATCATAGACTTACTTTATTACATTCTTCCCCCCTTGGGAAAGATTTTCGTCCTCGAAAATAAAGCTATATATATAACTGTAGGCAACCCCCGAGCCTCATGTTCTAGAACTTGAAGAACATGCATTCATTCAATTAGGTTATTTACTTAGAAACTTGAAAATAAAAAACCTTCTTTAGTTGGGACCAACTTAAAACTTGAAAGCTGGAAAACGTCGTTGGATTGTGGAAACTTTTTCCCATGTTGAATTTTCTTCAGTTCCATCCTTCCATTTTACTAAGCACTCTTCATACAAGTGGCTTCTTGTACGTTTATCTCGGGTGCGAAGTATCCTTTCAGGTTCATGAGGAACTGTTTCATGTACGGGAATAGGAAGTATAACCTGTTGTCCAACTAGATTATCTGAATCTGTTAGACTCTTCCTAAGCCGACTAACATGGAACACTGGATGAATCCAACTATCGTCTGGTAGTTGTAATTCATAAGCCCACAAACCAACTTTCTTGGTGATTGGAAAAGGACCGCAATATCTAGGCGACAACTTGGCGCATTGACCAGTCTTGAACTTTTCCGATCTTTCAGGAATACGAAGATAAACTTGATCGCCAACCTGAAAAGTAACATTTCTTCGCTTCGGATCGGCATAAGCCTTTGCACGATCTTGAGCTTTCTTTAGGTTTTCTTTAGCTAACTTGAGCTTAAAGTTCATGTCTTGAAGGAACTCTTGAGCTGCTTGAACTCGTTCATTTTGTAGTCCTACTGCATAAGAAGACCTAGGCTGGAAACCATACATCAACATGAATGGACTAAATTCAGTTGATGAATTCTTGGCACTGTTATAGGCAAACTCAGCTAATGGAAGATAATCTTCCCAGTCAGTCTGTTTGGAAGTAACATAAGCTCTGAGTATGTCTTCCAAAATCTGATTGACTTTCTCTGTCTGTCCATCCGTCTGGGGATGTTCAGCTGTACTTAAACTTAGTTTAGTTTCAAGTCTACTAAAGACTGCTCGCCAAAAATGACTCGTAAATCGAGCATCTCTATCAGAAACTATGTCTACTGGAAGACCATAGAGTCTATAAAGTTGATTTACAAATATTTTTGCAAGTTCGGGAGTCTTATAAGTAGTCTTGACTGGTATAAACTGAGCAAGTTTAGTCAATCGATCAACTACAACCCAAACTGAATCAAAGCCCTTCTGAGTGCGGGGTAATCCAGAAATGAAATCCATGGAAATGCTTTCCCATTTTCCTTTGGGAATTTCCAAAGGATGCAGCAATCCTCCAACTTTAAGTCGGTCAAACTTATTTACTTGACATTTATGGCACTTAGATACATAGTTTTGCACATCTCGATGCAAACTCGGCCAATAAAAATGTCTTTTCACTAACTCATAGGTTCGGTTAATACCAGGATGTCCTGCACTTGGAGCATCATGGCATTCGAAAAGTACTTGTTTTCGTATGTTCGAGGTACTTGGAACACAAACCTTACCTTTATAAAGCAAATATTCATCTTGGAGAGAATAGTGTTTAAACTTTCTTTCAGAAGTACTTGCTTCATTTTGTTTATCTTGTTCAGCTGCTTTCCATGCTTGACTGAAGCTTGGATCCTCTTTGCAGCTTCCTTTTAAAGTTGAAATAAATTCACTTTGAATTTGTACAAAACTGAGATTGTTCAGCATAGGCATCCGACTTAAGGCGTCTGCCACTGCGTTGAACTTTCCTTTTCTATACCTGAGTTCATAATCGAACTCTTGCAACTGCTCGGCCCACCTCGCTTTTCTACCTCTTAGATCAGGTTGGTTTGCAAACCACTTTATGCTCTCTTGATCAAAAACTATGGTCAACTTTGATCCATATAGATAATGGCGCCATTTCTTTAGAGCATTTATAATAGCGAACATCTCTCGCTCATAGGTAGAGTAATTTTGCTGAGCAGGACTTAGCTTTCTACTCTCGAAAGCTATCGGTCGACCATCTTGGCTTAGTACTGCTCCTACTGCAGATGAACTTGCATCTGTTTCTAATTGGAAAGGCTTGTTCGGATCTATAATCTGTAGAACCGGGGCCGATGCTAAAGCAAGTTTAAGATCTTGAAAACTCTTTGCTTGATCTTCTTTCCAATTTAACTTTTGATGCTTCCCTTTGAGTTGATCTGTCAAAGGTACTGCAATCTTGGCATATCCAGCCACAAACTTCCGATAATATCCTGCCAATCCGAGAAAACTTTGTAGTTCTCGAACTGTCTTGGGCTCAGGCCATTTAAGAATCACTTGGACCTTTTCAGGGTCAACTTTGATTCCTTCCGCGGAAATAATATGACCTAAATACTTTACTTCTGGGGTAAAGAATTCACATTTTGACTCTTTACCGTAAAGTTTATTATCGCGAAGAAGTTGAAAAACTTTTTTCAAGTGCTCTAAGTGATTTTCATGATCTTTACTGTAGATTAGAATATCATCGAGAAAATCTACAACAAATTTTCCCAAATACGGCTGAAGCACTTGATTCATCAAAGTCATAAATGTTGCGGGTGCATTTGTCAACCCGAACGGCATCACTAAAAACTCGTAGTGACCAAACTTTGTTCGAAAGGCTGTTTTAGGAATATCATCATCTTTGATCCTGATCTGATGATAACCTTGGCGTAAATCAATCTTAGAAAAGACTGTAGCTCCCTTTAGACTATCGAAAAGATCTTCGACTAGTGGCATGGGATACTTGTTCTTTATCGTAAGATTGTTTAACGCCCTATAATCGACGCACAGCCTCATGGTTCCATCTTTCTTGTTCACTAGAAGGATGGGTGCTGCCCATGGAGACTGGCTTGGGCGGATAAATCCTTTATCCAAATACTCGTGGATTTGATTTTCGACTTCTTGATTCTGGACATAGGGGAGGCGGTATGGGTTTTGAGATTTTGGCTTGGTACCCGGAAACAGATCTATACTATGATCGATGTTTCCACGAGAGGGTGGCAAGCCGTAGGGGAGTTCCTTAGGGAACACATCTTTAAATTCCTTCATTAAATTGTTAAATTTAACATGAAGTTCTCGAGGAATAAAGGACGAGACATAAGAAACTTGATTTATATTATCAGAATCTATTACATCGGTGCCAAGGACAAGAAAAGCTTGAGTCCTGGCTTCTTTATTGACAAGTTTCTGAAGTTCAGTGTATGATATCAAAGGGATACTTGGAACATCATGCTCACCCTTGATTTGATACACTACCCCGTCACGCTGGAATTCCAAAGTATTTGTAAAATAACACCTGGTCAATGAAGGTCCTAGACTCCATAGCCACTCTCTCCCTAAAACAAGATCTACCCGATCCATGTTCATGATTTGGAAGTCCAAGGTGTCTTTAAATCCTTGGATTTCTAGATCCAAATTACATATCATTGTGTCCCAAACACGGGTGTCTTGACCGTGCATCATGGATACAATGTATTTATGAGGAGATGGTTCCTGAGGAAGAGCCAGTTTTTTTACTAATGCATAATTGATAAAATTATGCGTAGCAGAGTCATCCACCATTATCCGGATGGTGTGCCCTTTGACTGATCCATGCATCTTGACCAAATCATGTGGACCAAACTTGTAAGGAATTGAACTCACAACCTCTTGGTTAGGAATGTGATGGGCTAACCACTTGCCCCAAAAGCCATGGTTGAGGATTACTTCCTAATCCTCTCTCTTAGGGTGTGGTTCAACCATCTCCTACCAGGATTATGTTACATTCTTCCCCCCTTGAACTCCCTCGGGAATGTACCCTGACCAGCTATGGGACTGGTAGGATGTACCCTGGATGTACCCTGGCAGGATGTACCCTGACCAGCTATGGGACTGGCAGGATGTACTCAATCAAGTTCCATCCAAGGATTCCCAAGGAATTCACACATTGCAAGCTAGCTCATTGGAAAGTTCGTTCCGAGAGCTTTCCAACGGTATATTACACGCCTCAATCCGACCTACGGATTGGGAGATACACCCCAATCATTGTAAGGTCCATCATTGAAATCGACGCGCGCCTTCCACAATTCCTACCCTTTCACATGGAGGATGCCCAAGCGCCTTTTTTAGAGGCCATTGGATCATTCCACCTTGCCCAAGCCTACTTCCTAGGCTCTGATACCAATGTAAGGAATTGAACTCACAACCTCTTGGTTAGGAATGTGATGGGCTAACCACTTGCCCCAAAAGCCATGGTTGAGGATTACTTCCTAATCCTCTCTCTTAGGGTGTGGTTCAACCATCTCCTACCAGGATTATGTTACAAAACTCTTGAGGTTGCCACATGTTTTTGGAAATTTGGCATGAATGGGTACTGTCGCAATGCATAACCTGAATCTTCTTTGCACTTGAACTTGCATCCAAGTTCAAAGAGTGAATCAGATTAATTTGCTGCTTACCCTTTCCCTTATTTTCTCTTCCGACTGGACAGGCACGGCTTCGATGTCCAGGCTTGAGACATTTAAAGCACAAGTTTTCTTTTTGCGCTTTATCATGATCTTCCGGAGAAAGGATGTGTCTAAAAACACGAGGTTTTTTAGACACTCTTTCATTAGATTTAGTCCCTCTGCCCTTACGCTTAAAGTTATTCTTCTGGGAATAACTGTTCTCTTGCGGGACATCCAAACGTGAATTGTCCTCATAAATCTGTGCGACCTTAATCGCCTCTTCAAGGGATTTAGGCGCATGACGCTTAACTTCATTACGAATTCGCTGGTTAAGTCCTCGGACAAAACCGCGAAGTCGATGGAAGTCATCTAAATTCTTTAACTTCAGAATTACATCTCTGTATTCTGAAATATACACTAATAGCGGTCTACCCTTCTGCTGAATTTTATCCCAAGCTTCCCAATTGCGTTCCTCCTCATTCTCGGGGAGAAACTCTTTCTTGAAAAGATGGGAAAATTCATTCCAAGTGGTAGGTTTCTTGTGAGTCTCAGAGAGACTCATCCACCAAGTATAAGCTTTCGGTCCTAGTGATAAACTGGCTTCTACTACCCTCACATGATCGGGGGTATGTTTGAGTTCATGGACATCTTGCCATTTCTCTAAGAAAGTCAAAACCGCATCCTTATTCCTGTCCTTATCCTCTCCAGAGAAATAAGGAGGACGGATCTCCTTTCCCAAGGAAAGATCCACGGGGCGGTTATGGCTTTCTAACATCCCTACCGAAGCAACACACAAGGGAGTAGAAGACACTAGGCTAAGACGGCTCATACTTCCCGCTAAAGGAAACATATCTGTATGGGGAGAGGATAATCCCTTATCCTTTTCCATCCTAACAGACATTGGTGAAGTTGCGATCGTATCTGTGTGACTACCTAAAATAGTCTTACTGATATCCCTAGGCGTCTGAAGTAAGTTCAGAATGACCTTAAGGTGATCCTGGATTCCATCAATAGATTGACGGAGGACTGCAACCTCATCCGGAATACTGGACAACCGTCCAAGCTTTTGCTCAACTAGCAACATCCTACTCTCCATATCTTTCCCCTCGTTTAGAGTAGTGATTGTTTCCCCTTTTCTCGCAGAATCCTCAACGTCTAA
The DNA here is from genome assembly GCA_020310875.1 of Ceratopteris richardii. NCBI lineage: Eukaryota > Viridiplantae > Streptophyta > Polypodiopsida > Polypodiales > Pteridaceae > Ceratopteris > Ceratopteris richardii. The sequence continues at coordinate 145,465,944 of CM035437.1, forward strand.
TGCTACAATCGTCGCTTCTCTATTAAATGCATCAGACACATGACTTGTATTTGAAACCATAGGTGCAGATGGATGCAATGCACGTGCAGCTATTGGTGGTCTAGGCATGAATGAGGATGTTACTAAAATAGGAACAGAAACAAACACTGACGTACTAGGAGTACTTGTAAGCGAGACGTGGCTAGAAGTCCCCTCCATCGCACACAAAGCGTTATTAAACTTACTAAGTATTCCTAACGCAAGTGGTGTGTGCAACAAAATCAAAAGAGCTATGCAAGAATATCACAAGAAATAGTCCCTGATGATTTTGGTCCGTTGAGATCGACTTGATTCTAGCCGAGAGTGCTAGAATTATGACGAAGTTAGGCCTCCAGATCTTCACTCCACGGCTCCTCTTCCTTCAAACTTTGCTCAAACTTTAACTGTCCTTGCTTGTTTCTTTGGCTAAAGAAGAGTGCTCCTTGGATGGATAAGAGTTTGGCTTGCACTTCAGCTTTGATCACTGCACTTCAGCTTTGATCACTGCTTTAGGAGAGTTATTCTGTGCATTCAAAGTAGAGAAAACGGGTTGAGCGCCTTGGCTACGTGGGCAGGCTCACATGTAAATGACCACGGTTCGATCCTCGTGTTCGACGGTAGCAGCGCGAAGAAAACGAAAGCTTTATTTCCTTTTCTTTGCTCCTTATTGTAGTCTTCTACAGCGCCGTGCGCGGACAAGGAAAACAGCTGCGAATGGAGGTCGTGAACGCTCGTGGGCGCTTTGGATAAGCGAACGCGCCTTAATTGGGGGGACGGGGGTTCGAATCCCCTCTTCCTCACAGTAGAGATGTCTTCAATTCTTTTGCTATGCTTCTCCTAAGCTTAATCCAACGCGAGGAACTCGGCAACCGTCTCTGATCAACCGCGAGCAGCCTTCGACGTCGTACAAGAGCTTTTGCACACGCAAGGACTCATATGCGCAAAGATGATGAATGAGAGAGCTATGGAGAGAATTATGCTCTGATACCAATGCAACAGCGTAACGACTGCAAAATACTCATGAATGAATATGACTCTCCTCCCAACCTTATGCCTGTATATATAGCTGCTTGAACTAATGAGGACCACAAATGTAACTAGAGTCCACAAGTGCATGTGCAATCTCCTCCACTCCTTTCATATCCACCACTAGAGTCTATTAGTGGCTGGAGTGATCTCGACCACTACTTTAGTACCTTCCACTAGAGTCCACTAGTGGTTGTTGTACTCACCTCTTGAGTTAAGTCCACTGGACTCAAGTTAACTCACGTTAACTTGAGTTAGAAGGCTCTAGAGCTCTTTGGGCAAAACACTCTCCCCATGCTCCCCATGGGAGTTGAACCCAAGACCTCTTCCTTCACAACCATGAGACTTAACCACTAGGCTAAGTGGATTACTTGAATATGAGAGCACATGACTTATGCTTGAGTCTAGTCTTGAGATCTTTGGTCCTATAGACGAGTGACCAAACGGTATCCGATTTCAGATCTGTCTGAAGCCTTCGGATCCCTAGATCATAGACTTACTTTATTACAGACAAGGGCTAGCTAGCCAAGGTCCCAAGCTCGGGGGATACCCTAAGGTACTTTGGTAGTAATGGGAACTGCTTTGGTAGTAATGGGAATAAGTGTTGCATGATGGCCACATGTTCACAATAGACTATTCCAGATCATTGCTATTCTTAGAGTACATCATTGCTATTTTTAGAGTACAAGAGGATATATATGGATGGGAGGAGAGTCACACACACATCATTCAAGCGATTTCTTACAGAGTTTGTATCTATGACCACATACTTGATCAATAGACTCCCCTCAAAAGTTTTGGATGGCATGACACCATATGAAGCATGGAATGGAAGAATACCTAGCCTTGATCATTGCAGAATCTTTGGGTCCATAACATATGCACAAATACCTTCACAAGCAGAAAGGTTATAGGATATACAATCCAAGCAACAAAGGCTTTATTGTAATTAGAGATATTGTGTTCGATGAAAACAAATCGTCATTTGAAAATGATTGTAGGAAAAATTTCCCTATGATATAGAGAACTTCAAGTGTCTTTGATGCTGATTAGAAGACTCTAAGAAGGGAATTTAATTCTTGGAGCTCCGAAGGCAAAGCCAAAGTGCCAGAATTGAGAAATGTGGGAGAATCATCTCAACAAACTATAAGAAGGTCTACTAAAGAGAAAAGGAATCTAGAAAGGTATGGATATGATAATTCTCTGATCACTAAACACTCAATATATATAGCACTTGATTCAAATTAATCCGATGAACCTTCTACCTATGAAGAAACCAAAAAAAATCTAGAATGGAGAAGTGCTAGGGAAGAAGAAATAGAAGCCCTATAAGAGAATCGGACTTGAGAGTTGGTACCCAGGACTCCATATATGAAGGTCATTGGTTCAAGATGGATATATAATGTAACGAAGAATTATGATGGTCCAATTAGCAAATACAAATCAAGGCTTGTGGAAAAGGAATTTGCACAAACTCAAGGTATTGATTATGAAGAAATTAGAGCACTCATGAGTGTTGCATCTTTCGAGAATTGGAAGATATATCAAATGGATGTTTAAAATGCATTTTTAAATTGTTGGATATCAGAGGAAGTATATATGGCTTAACCTCCTAGTTTTGAACATCAATCATACCCTAGACATGTGTGCAAATTTGGGAAAGATTTGTATGGCTTGAAGCAAGCTCCTTAAGCTTGGAATCATAGACTTGTTACTTATTTGCAAGATAAAGGTTTTAGTGTAAGCAAGGTTGATCCTTCCATCTTCATTAAGAGAAATCATTCAGATGTCATATACCTATGTCTATATGTTGATGATATAATCATTACAGGAAATGATGCAGAAGGAATCAGAAAGATTAAAGCAAGGAATCAAACGAAGGAGGAGTTCAAGATCAGTGATGCTAGTCTACTCACACTTCTTGGGTTTCGAAGTGTTATATACAAAGAAATGGATGTTCCTCACACAAAGGAAACACATTGGAGATCTGCTCTCTAAATTCAAGTTAAAGAATACAAAGGTTGCACATACTCCCATGGAGGTAAATTTGAAGTTAAGTACTTAGGAATGTGAGCTAATTAAATATGTAACTAGCTATCAAAGTCTAGTGACAATCTTAAATTATGCTACATGAACTAGAGTATATATTTGTTATGGAGTAAATATGTTGAGACACTTTGTGCATACTCCAAGGAAGCTTACATGGAATTATCCAAGAGAATCCTAAAATATTTAAAGAGCACAATCAACGAGGACTATACTATCCATATACATCTGAGATAGATGTTAAACTATTCTGTGATGTAGATTGGCCAAGCTCTAAAGATGATAGCAGAAGCACATTTGGATACCTTACTTTTGAAGGTACAAAATGGATCTCATGGTCTTCCAAAATTTACAAAGTTTATAGAACGAAACAAAAACATTTTTGTTGAATGTGTCCATTTGATATTCTTTATTTACATTCAAATACTTCTCAAACGCTTTCTATTTCAAAAAGAAAAGTGACGCACAAAAAAGATGCATGGGTCTTCTTTTCAAAACATTTAGTGTTTAAGCACTGTTTGGAAAGTTAATAGTGTCTCATTTATGTGTACAAATTTTCAGATCATTTGTTTTATTATGTTCAGAGAAATTGAAGTTTTTCAATCTCACGGCCATTCTTTGCACATCCCTGAAAAATTTGGATGACACCAATTCATTGTTAAGGTGATTGCTCTTTCTGTAGTTGGTATAAAGTATGGGTTTTATGCATTATAGCAAGCCAACCTATGTATGAAACTCTTTTAAGTAGAAGTTACCCTATGTATGAAACTCTTTTAAGTAGAAGTTTTCCAATTTTTACTGTGGTGGGTGTACTCAGTGTTTGAAGTCTCAAATTCCATCCAGTTTTAGAAGGTTTTTTTGAGCTAATCAAGGTGCAAGTTATGTGCTTTGCATCAAATTGTTCTTGTTGATGTTCCAAAAAACCTATTGGGTTTTATTGCACTAAGTACAAGCCTACATGTTCTAATTTATATATCCAAATATCTAGGGCTGGTCCTATGCTGGTTTACTGGACCAACTTCACCACTTGGCAAACAACTTTCCAAGCCTCTCCAAACTTCTCCAACTTTTTTTTTCAAATCTATGGGGACTAAGCAAGGAGCATTCTGTTATTAGATCCAGGATTTATGTATCATTCATTGATGACTCTAGCAGATGGATAATATTATACTTTATGAAGCATAAAGATGTAGTATTTTCATGTTTCAAGAAATAGCTAGCTCTTGTAGAAAATCAAGCAGGTAAAACTTTGAAGAGACTAAGGTCAGACGAAGACAGAGAATATTTCTCCCATGATTTTGATTTGTATCTCCAAGAGAGAGGATGTGAAAGACAAATCACTACTAGGTATACATCAGAGCAAAATGGAGTTTTAAAGAGAAGAAATAGAACAATCGTGGAGGCTACAAGGGCAATGCTAAATGAGAAAAGGCTACCCAATTACTTGTGGGTAGAGATTGTATCTACGGCCACATACTTGATCAATAGACTCCCATCAAAACTTTTGGATGGCATGACACCATATGAAGCATGGAATGGAAGAATACCTAGCCTTGATCATTGCAGAATCTTTGGGTCCATAACGTATGCAGAAATACCTTCACAAGCAGAAAGGTTATCGGATATACAATCCAAGCAACAAAGGCTTTATTGTAATTAGAGATATTGTGTTTGATGAAAACAAATCATCGTTTGAAAATGATTGTAGGAAAAATCAAACTTCCCTATGCTATAGAGGAAGACTTTCCAACATTATCAAAGAAGAATGAGCTTACACTTCAAGCATCAAGTGTCTTTGATGCTGATTAGAAGACTCCAAGAAGGGAATTTAATTCTTGGAGCTTCAAAGACAAAGCCAAAGTGCCAGAATTGAGATGTGGCAGAATCATCGCAACAAACTATAAGAAGCTCTACTAAAGAGAAGAGGAAGCTAGAAAGGTATGGATATGATAATTCTCTAATCACTAAACACTCAATATATATAGCATTTGATTCCAATTAATCTGATGAACCTTCCACCAATGAAGAAACCAAAAAAAAATTCTAGAATGGAGAAGTGCTAAGGAAGCAAAAATAGAAGCCCTATAAGAGAATTAGACTTGAGACCAGGACTCCATCTATGAAGGTCATTCGTTCAAGATGGATATATAATGTAAAGAAGAATTCTAATGGTTCAATTAGCAAATACAAATCAAAGCTTGTGGCAAGGAATTTGCACAAATTCAAGGTATTGATTATGAGAAACATTTTCACCTGTTACAAAAATGGCTTCTATTAGAGCAGTCATGAGTGTTGCATCTTTCGAGAATTGGAAGATATATGAAATGGATGTTTAAAATGAATTTTTAAATGGTTGGATATCAAAGGAAGTATATATGAATTAAACTCCTAGTTTTGAACAGGAATCATACCCTGAACATGTGTGCAGATTTTGGAAAGATTTGTATGGCTTGAAGCGAGCTCCTTCAGCTTGGAATCGTAGACTTGTTAGTTATTTGCAAGATAAAGGTTTTAATGTAAGCAACGTTGATCCTTCCATCTTCATTAAGAGAAATCATTTAGAGGTTATATAGCTATGTGTATATGTTGATGATACAATCATTACAGGAAATGATGTAGAAGGAATCAGAAAGATTAAAGCTCAAATGAAGGAGGAGTTCAAGATCAGTGATGTTGGTCTACTCACACTTCGTGTGTTTCAAAGTGTTATATACAAAGAAATGTATGTTCCTCACACAAAGGAAACACATTGGAGATATGCTCTCTAAATTCAAGTTAAAGAATACAAAGGTTGCACATCCTCCCATGGAGGTAAATTTGAAGTTAAGTACTTAGGAAGGTGAGCTAATTGAATATGTAACTAGCTATCAAAGTCTAGTGGGAAGCTTAAATTATGCTACATGAACTAGAGTATATATTTGTTATGGAGTAAGTGTGTTGAGTCACTTTTTGCATACTCCAAGGAAGCTCACATGGAAGTAGCCAAGAGAATCCTAAAATATTTAAAGAGCATAATCAATGAGGACTATACTATCCATATACATCTGAGATAGATGTTAAACTCTTCTCTAGTGTAGATTGGCCATGCTCTAAAGATGATAGCAGAAGGACATTTGGATACCTAACTTTTGCAGGTACAAAATGGATCTCATGGTCTTCCAAAATTTCCAAAGTTTACAGAATGAAACAAAAACATTTTCGTTGAATGCGCCCACTTGATATTCTTTTTTTACATTCAAATACTTCTCAAATGCTTTCTATTTCAAAAAGAAAAGTGACGCATAAAAAAGACGCATGAGTCTTCTTTCCAAAAGATTTAGTGTTTAAGCACTTTTTGGAAAGTTAATAGTGTGTCATTTATGTGTACAAATTTTCAGATCATTTGTTTTATCACGTTCAGAGAAATTGAAGTTTTTCAATCTCATGGCCATTCTTTGCACATCCCTGAAAAATTTGGATGACACCAATTCATTGTTACTGTGATTTCTCTTTCTATAGTTGGTATAATTATGGCTTTTATGCATTATAGCAAGCCAACCCTATGTATGAAACTCTTTTAGTAGAAGTTCCCCTATGTATGAAACTCTTTTAAGTAGAAGTTTTCCAATTTTTACTGTGGTGGTTGTACTCAGTGTTTGATGTCTCAACTTCCATCCATTTTTAGAAGGATTTTTTGAGCTAATCAAGGTGCAAGTTATGTGTTTTGTAGCAACTTGTTGATGTTCCAAAGTACCTATTGGGTTTTATTGCACTAAGCACAAGCCTACATGTTCTAATTTATGTATCCAAATATCTAGGGTTGGTCCTATGCTGGTTTACTGGACCAACTTCACCACTTGGCAAACAACTTTCCAAGCCTCTCCAAGCTTCTCCAACTTTTTTTTCAAATGTATGGGGACTAAGCAAGGAACATTTTATCAATAGATCCAAGATTTATGTATCATTCATTGATGACTCTAGCAGATGGATAATATTATACTTTATGAAGCATAAAGATGTAGTATTTTCATGTTTCAAAAAATACCTAGCTCTTAGTGTTTAAGCACTTTTTGAAAAGTTAATAGTGTCTCATTTATGTGTAAAAATTTTTAGATCATTTCTTTTATTAGGTTCAGAGAAATTGAAGTTTTTCAATCTAAGGGCTATTCTTTGCACATCCCTAAAAAATTGGGATTACACCGATTCATTGTTAAGGTGATTGCTCTTTCTATAGTTGGTATAAATTATGGCTTTTATGCATTATAGCAAGCCAACCCCATGTATGAAAGTCGTTTAAGAAGAAGTTTTCCAATTTTTACTGTGCTAGTTGTACTCAGTGTTTGAAGTCTCAACTTCCATCCATTTTTAGAAGGTTTTTTTGAGCTACTCAAGGTGCAAGTTATTTGTTTTGCATCAACTTGTTCTTGTTCATGTTCCAAAGTACCCATTAGGTTTTATTGCACTAACCACAAACCTACATGTTCTAATTTATATATCCAAAGATCTAGGGCTAGTCCTATGCTGGTTTACTGGACCAACTTCACCACTTGGCAATACAACTTTCCAAGCCTCTCCAAGCTTCTCCAACTTTTCTTTCAAATGTATGGGGACTAAGCAAGGAGTAGTTTATCTCTAAATAGAGGTATTATGTATCACTCATTGATGACTCTAGCAGATTGATAATATTTTACTTTATGAAGCATAAAGATGTAGTATTTTTATGTTTCAAGAAATACCTAGCTCTTGTAGAAAATCAAATAGGTAAAACTTTAAAGAGACTAAGGTCAGACGGAGAGGGAGAATATTTCTCCCATGATTTTCATTTGTATCTCCAAGAGAGAGGAATTGAAAGACAAATCACTACGAGGTATACGTAAAAATACATTTAGATGCAAAATGACATAAAGTCAACACAAATACATAAAATATACCAATCCTTTGCATTTCAAAAGATATACTTTCTAGTCAAGTGTTCATACATAACCAGACAAAGTAACAAATGCCTTTTACAAGCCTTCCTCCAAATATGAAAACCCTTTTGTATTGTATTCGTCTAAGTTGAATCGGGTAGAAAATCATGGGAAAGAAAAAAAAAATCATCTTGAAGAATTCAATGAACATAAGATGTGTATTACATGGGATACTTACAAAACATGTGTATCACATGATGAGCATATGCTTGTAGTTATCCGCATCAGACAAAAGGTATCTATGGTTTGCTCATGGATGGAGGAATAGAAATAGGATGGAATTAGCTATGGACATCAAGCTAACATTATAATCTATGGCATGCACATTCCCATCATGGACATTCCTATGTTTGGATATCTTGGCCTTCACTTAAGGCATAGTGTAACCAACTATCAACAAATCTCTCTGAAGATGAGTATCAAATCCATCATATATCTTCTGAGTTCTTCCCAATAATTTTCCCTTGCAACGGAGCAATAGGGCCTCTTGCCTTCTTTTTGCTCCTTTTTTAGTCTTGTAATCTCTCCATTGTTAACATATTTGCAGTTAGTATTTGAAAACAAAACAAATCTTTGTTACTCCTCTAATAAAAATGGTTACTCCTCTACTTTTAGGTCCTACCAAAACGAATAATTCATATGATCCTCACGCAAACCCTACTATGTTTTCAAATGAATAATTTGCAAGGACCAATACTTGTTTGTTAGCCATCCTTTTCACATTAATCCTTTGTTTTGTTCAAAACCCACCTTTTAGGGAAGAAATTCTAAGTTGGGTCTCTATTGTTCATTCTTTCATTCCGTTTGTTTTTCCTTTATTTGAAATTATTTTATTTATTATTTACAAAGTTGACTTACTTAGAGGCCCAGAATATTTACATGAGATAACTAAAGTTGAAAAATCTAATATTACACCCATGTTCATGAAACAAAGCACAAATTTAACCCCAAGCCTTGTAAGGTATACATTCATGGATATGTGCTTAGATAAAAGTTAATCTAAAATAAATAATTTATATACGTCTCTTAGCAAAGACAAACATAAAATGCAAAACTTACACATACACACACATACCAACGTTTCTTATTTTGCAAGATGGTTTAGTTCAGAATTATGTTCTATTATCATTAATCTAGTGTGATAAGGATTTTGCCTAATCCCATTAACCGAAGATTTGTGTTCTTTCTTGCAAATCTTCTAATAGATAGGTCCCATTGGATCTCTTTTCTTTAACCCTGAAGTCACCCTCTTATCCTCTGTAGAGTGCCATTAAAGCTTTCAACTAAGGCATTGTATTAAGGATGATAAGACGTATTGAACCTATTTTAACGCTCAACATCTCACTTAATTCTTTGATTAATTCATTCCTAAACCTTTGCTATATTTAACACAGTTTCCAATGCAATACCAAGTCTACAATATATATACTCCAATAAAAAAGCAGTAATTTGCTTGTCATCTACCTTACTTATGATCCTTGCTTCTAGCTACCTTGTGCGGTAATCCATGGAATTCATGATATTAGACTTCGTTATTGGGGTTTCTAGCATATTCGTATTACATCTAATCCCCATTTCTCAAAAGATCCATACCTTTATATACGTGGTCTAGCATCAATGTGCCTTTTTTTGCAAACTTGCGGCATTTCATGCAAGATTTTACCCAATATTTACTCGACCAAATTTTTCTTGCATTTTAAATAATTATTCTTCTCATAAGATCAATGTATTATCCTCCAAACATCTCTTCATGGAGCATTTTAAGACACTCTTGAGTTTCATCTTCTGGAAACACTCTGCCTTCAGCACAAAATTTCATATATAAGTGATCGAAAAGCAATACATATTGATTGGTATTTTGAAGAGGATATCTTCTCTTAGAAATATTGTAGTGCCCAAGTGTCTTTAAATGTCCCTAAAAAGTTTCAATCAATGCTACCAAATCTCTTCCTTCATAAGATAGAGTAAGTGACCCTATCTTCAACTCACTCCACTCGATGTTCTTGTTATTTCTTCTTATCTCTCTTACTTTTTTAGCAACTTGATGAGCCTTTATGTTTTTGTGTATTGAAGTATTGATTATTTGAAATTCTTCAAAACTCCTCATCATTTTTATGTTCATATTTTTCAGCAGTGATGTGTGTAAATGAAAGTTCTCAAAGAAGAGAATTGAGTAGAAATATGATGTTGTAGATGTTGAAGTATGGTTCTGTTAACCAACATAGAACCTACCCTTTTACTATTGGAGAAATTAAATCACCTGAGAAGCTTTAGGTTGATGCAATAAAACACTCTAGGTACTTTGGAAAGCCACTGAGAAAAGATTGTTCTGAAACATATTACTTTGTACATGAGCTAGCGCATGAAACTTACTACTATGTTTGGAAGATGCACCTTCAAAGGCTGAGTGCTACTAGCCTAATGGAAATTGGATAAAATACTCTTAGATGATTGTGGTTTATATAGTTAAGTAGCTATCATGCAACAGAACTAGATTTATAATCAAGACATGCTCTCATTATAAGTTTAGCATCAACGAGGGGTCATCCCAACTTTTCAAGAAGTAGTAGATAGAGACCCCAAGGCAAAGAATCTGCTCTAGCATACAATAAGTGAATCCAACTGCCATGAAAATTTTCACCATTCACGTAGAAACAAGTAAACTCCCAATAAGCCCGTACTCATGAAAAATGGAGATCTTCGCTATGCGAAACAACTTTTGCAAATTTGCTGACTTGAAGGAGATGACTCAAAGCTATGAGAAGCAAGCAAGAAGATGATGAAAGCTAGTTGTATATTCATCTATCATCAAGTACAAGTACATGAAGTGGTTATATACATCTCATAGACTTATGGCCGTGATTTTCCATGACTCTAACATCCATATTTGAATTCAAATCTCACGTGGGTTGAGTTTTATGAGATTACTTCTCTTTTCCTATAGTCGAGGAGATAGAGAATCAAGTTCAGATTGATTTTGAAAGATTTTGATAGATGGTTGAATACCAACCTCATAACTCCTAATTATCCTTCCCATCTTGCTCATCTTTTTTTTCACTTCTAGAGTCCTGCACTTGTACATCGCTTGCTATCTAGTGAATGAAAATTTGAGTCAAGATCATAGGGTAATTATACCTTTTGTTTATCCTCTTCATACCATGAACTATGTTCTTCAAATACAACAACTATGTTTTTTGTGAAATGCTTGGTGGTTGGATCTTACAACCTATACCCCATTTTTTTTAATTCATAACCAATGAACAGAGCCTTGGGTGCCCCTTCATCCAATTTCCCTCTAATTATTGAAGGTACATGTACATATGTGTCACTCTAGCACAATGGTGAGTACCAACGTGAGGAGATACACCTCATAAATGTCAATCCGTGGAGACGTGAGGACTGGTATGAAGACCGCGAGCAAGTGATGGCACAAGTGCGTGAGTGGAAGCACACAAGCATGCACACACATACACACACACGCGCACAAGGTAAGAGCAAAGAGTGGAACAATGGAAAGCTTCGATTACCAAAGAGCTCTCTTACAAAACTGAAATCTACAACAAGCCAACCTCAAAAATGAGCTCTCCAGCCCTTTTTATAGTTTTTGAGTGGTTTTGGCCCTGTCCAGACCTAGTGTCCGGCCTAGTTAAAAAATAGGTTCCATGGCTTATTTGGGGGCTCAAACAGAGTCTAAAAATTATGAAAATTGGTAGGATGGTAGTTCTAATACTCCTCAAGCTCGAGGACTCCTCGTCTTGAACAAAATGGAGTTACAAAAATGGAAAATGGTATTTACAATGGTTTTTAGTGATAAAAATCACTATTTTTGTAGGGATTTCTTCTGAAAATTTGACACGCGTTTCTTGGAGCTCCCTACTTGCTTCTTCTTCTTGTGTATCCACTTCCTTGATGCGCTTCCATGCTTTGTCCTTGATCTTGAGCTTCAACACTCCCCCCCCTCTTGAGTCTGTCGTCCCTGACAGACCCTTGTTGTAGTGGTCGTTCCATGTAGTACGTTGAGAGGTAGCGTCCTTGCGTCCAACAGGGGCGATCCTTCTGCCCAATGTGTCCTGGTCGTTTGTCTGGTTCTTCACTGTGTCCTAGTCCCTTTGTACGTACTTCTACCTTGTATTCCATCTGGATGGTGCATTTGTGAGTTTTTCAAAACTGCTAGCTGCTCAAAGGAGGTGGTCAATGTTAATTGTGAGCAACTCTCGGTGGTGGATGGCTTCCTTGTTCTTGTTGTTGGCATCTTGATGTCGTCTGGTTCGTCCAAAGATGGCTTTTCATAGTTTCCATGCCAAGTACTTGTAACCCGTAATGAATGGTGGGTCAGTGCATTAGTGCATGGGTTGAACAAAATATGTGCCTTGTGCATGGCCTTGTAATGTGGCCCTACATATGCGTACTTGGAAAATGCATGGCAAGAAGTATGGTGCAAGGGATTGGGTCTTGAGCTAAGTGCTCAAGGGTATGCTGACGAAGAGGTTTCCTAATCTATCATGGTTATAGTGTTGTTGAAACATACACGTCTTACCATGGTGAAGGGTCCGTTGATCTTCATCTCTTCGTGTTGTAGTTCCATCATGGTGTTCGACCATCAGCTTGTCCTTTTTGTTGAGGGATGTCCTTGTTGGAAGTTCGCTGATGAGCATTTTCAAGCACCTAGTCTCTTTTTTTTTTTTTTTTTTTTTTTTTTTTGGAACACGATGGCCTCAAACAAAAAGAAAGAGGTTAGTATCAATACCATATTTTGCATGTGAAAATTGTGTCACATGTGCCTGGGATTTCTCAATTGTGTCTATGCACGGCCCTGTAAGGTGGCCCTATATTGATGCATACTTTGGAAATGCATGACCTGAATGGTGCAAACGACTGGGTTATGCCAAAGGCACATGGTTGCTGCTGGTCGAGGCTTTTGATGTTACTTGTATACTTGATGAATTCTTTGATTGGAGGTGTCTATCGGATCTCGAAATGATGTAATCCTCCGGATTGGAACCCATTTTGGAATAGGGTTTGGTACTGTAGAAATCACCTCAGGCCACTTCATCTTTGGATGCTTTCCAAACTTTGGTATCCCGTGTGGTTGGCCTTTTGGTTCTGTGGTTGTTGTTGGTGCTTTTGGCTTCCAAACCCGTATCCTTGATGATTGCCTGCGTACTTTTGCAGAAGGGCTGAGTGTATCTTCGTTTGTTCTTTGTGTTTTGTTCTTACCCTTTGCTTTCCTTGGCTTCTTTGTTGAGACCTTTTGCACGGTGGGGAGCATAGGCCATTGTGTATGTAAGAGCTTCTTGGGTACCCACATCTGTAATCGCCCGTGTTGAGCTGTAGCTAATTTTTTAGGCACCCAAATTTGTACATGATTGTGGTCGACCTTCTTTGATAGCTTCGGTACCCAAATTTGTTGTATTCGTCGTGCTTGAGCCTATCGTGGGTGGTTGGTTCTTCTTTTTTCATGGTCGATCTGGTTGGGTGGGAATCTTTGAGGCAACGTCGATGGTTGCACTCCTTTCTTTACCTAGATCTGTGTCATGCCCAACACTTCTTTCCTCTTGAAGGCTCTTGGTCTATTTGATAGACTGGCTGTCTTGCATTGTTTTGCGTGCTTCTGAGGTTGAACTACTGTGGATGCTTTACTCTTTGAAAAACAAGAAGAAGGTTCATCTTGCCTTTGCTTCTGTCCGTCCGTGATTGCGTTCGTCTGGATCATAGGGCTTTTGACATCTACAACATCTTGTTCGAGAAGATTAGCCTTAGAGGAAAGAAGAGAGTGTGTGGTGTCTTGGTCAGTGGCCATGCAATTCTCCAATTCTAATGTAATGCATTGATTATATACCCACACTTGAAGAAGTTGACTTCTTAGGTTCAAGTTGACAGCATGGTCGTAAATCCAATCTTGACCCAAGACAAGTGGCTCTGTGAGGTCCTCATCATGACACACTAGCATTTTGACTTTTATTGGAACATCTTGAACGTAGATGGGAAGTTCCACCTCGCCCAAACAGGGTGTTTCGACGCCTCCCAATCCTATGAGATAGGCTTCTATAGGCTTGATGTCCAAATGCAGGTCTTGGCAGTATGAAATTCTAACTGCACTAGTTGCTGCTCCTGAGTCAACCAATGCTCTCACAGTCCTTACACTCTTTCCTTGTCCTACCTCTATAGTCACAAAGGGCCGTCGATCAATTATTCGAGAAGTAGTTATGCCCGATTTTTGGCACATGTCCATGTGATATTTTGGAGCTTTTGTGTTGACATCTAGGCCTAGCCGTCGTAGCTTATTTCTTCTGATGCGCTCTCTCGCCTCTGCTTGTGCTTCTTCTCTAACCCTTAACTCCTCTTCTTTTCGCTTCTTAGCAGTGTTGAGTCTCATGAGCATTTCCTCTGTAAGAGGTTCTTGATATAACTTGACTCGGCATCCACTAATATAGTTTGGTAAGATCTCACCTTCTAAAGTGGCCAATTGAACTGCACCGCTAGTGGAGAGTCTATTAATGATCATGGGTCCATATCCTCGTTTCTCCAATTTGCGGGCATGTTGCTTTAGCGTATAAACCAGCACTAGATCTCCTTCCTTCAATCCTTTATCCTTTACATGGGCATCAAAGTATGCCTTTTGCCTTTTCTTTGCAGCATAAATGCCTGCTGCTACTCGTAGCCTCGTCTCACCTAAGCGTTCTAGATCAAAGATCCTGGAAGATAACTCATGTCCATTCCACTCATGCTCTTGTGCTACTTTCAAGGCTGGGATTAGGAAGTCCAACGGTAGCACGGCATTCTGTCCAAAGACCATCTAAAATGGGGTAGCATTGAGTACCATTTTGTAGGCCACTCGGTATGCCCAAACAGCATGATGAAGTTGTTTGTCCCAATCAGAGCGTTTATTATTCACCAGTTTGGTTAATACGTTACATAGGATCTTATTCGTGCTCTCGGCCTGTCCGTTGGCTTGTGGGTGATAAGGGGCAGACTTCTTGTGTATCACCATGAATTCTTGAAGGAGATGTTCAATGACCTCATTCAAGAAGTGCGTACCTCTATCACTAACCAACTCTATTGGTAACCCATATCTAGTGAACACATTTTCGAATAAGAACTTAGCCATTGTTTGAGCATCATTCTTTGTCGTGGCTTTTACTTCCACCCACTTTGTAAGGTAATCTGTGGCTACAATAATGTATTCTGCATGGGAGTTTCTAGCTGGGGGGTTGATGGGACCTACAAAGTCTATACCCCACTTTGAAAATGCACGTCCTCCCATCATTGGCCTTAAAGGCATCTCGTCTTTTCGTATCGGATATTGTGCACGTTGGCATGTGTCACATTTCTTCACATAGGTATGTGCATCCGTATGAAGAGTGGGCCACCAAAGTCCTGAGAATAGAATGGTCTTAATTACTCTGTCAGGCCCAAAGTGTCCACCTGCAACACCGCTGTGTGCAGTTTCTAAGACTTTCAAATAGTCTGATTCATGAACGCATAGTCTTAAGTATCCATCTTTGCCCCTCCGATATAGGTTGTCTCCTATTAATGCATAGTCTTGAGCCTCTTGCTCCATGCTCCGTTTTCTTGCAAGACTAGCCTGATTGGGTAATGTTCCCGATCTCATGAACTCAACCAATGGAGCACTCCAATCTGGGATTAATGACACATGATAAAGAGTGGCATGCTCCACTGGGGGTCTCTTCTGGCACACTGGACAATTCTGGATCCACTCTTGTATTTCTTTGTCCATGCTAGGCCAATACACTCCTAAACGTTTTAGATTCTGCAATGTTCGTTGTTTAGAGTAGTGATTTCCTAGCAATCCCTCATGGGCTTGTTGCAACCAACTAGTATGTTCATCGTCCTCGACACAACAAGCTAATACACCCTCGGTATCTTGCTTGTACATACTTCCAGCCAATATTTGATACTTTTGTGATTTTACAATTTCTTCTTTGCTTGTCTTCACATTTTTATTTGCAGGCCCGAAGGTTAGGACTGGTACCAACTTATTTGCCCATTTAGGAACAACTTCTAAATTGAACAGATAAGCGTCGGGCAATTCATCAGACACTCCTTGCGGTGGCTCTCCTGAAGTGATGCGAGAAAGATGGTCTGCCCTAAGATGGGTTCTACCTTTCCTGACAACAACTTCAAAGTCGTATTCCATTAGTAAGAGGAACCATCTTACTAAGCGGCCTGTATTGCAGGGTTTATTGACCAAATATAGTAAAGCTTGATGATCAGTGAAAAACTTGAATTTATTGGCCAATAGATAGTGTCTAAACTTTTTCACAGCATATACCATGCCTAAGCCTTCTCTCTCCGTTGTGGTGTAATTTCGTTCAGCTGCATTTAATTGCCTACTAGCATATGCTATTGGCAAATCTAGGTTTCCTTCACCTGTGGGTTGTGCTAACACACATCCTATTGCATGATTGGAAGCATCTACATGGACATGAAAGGTTTTGCTCCAATCCGGAGTAGTCAATATTGGTGCTGTGCACAAACGTCTTTTCAGCTCGATGAAGGACTTCTCGCATTCCTCGTTCCACTCAAAATTTGTTAACAATCCATAAAGAGGTTTAGCTATGATGGCATACATGTGGATAAACCTACGGTAATATCCACAATGGCCCATAAAGGCTTGTACCTCTTTAACATTCCTTGGCCTGGGCAGCTCTGCTATTGCTCTTACTTTGTCCTCATCTGTTGAAATTCCATTCTTAGAAACGATGTGACCTAAGATTTTACCTTGTCGTACCATGAACACACACTTCTCTGGGTTCAGACACACTCGATAATCTCTACACTTGTTGAAGATCTGTCTGAGCTCAGGGATGTGGTATCTTCTTTGTTGGGAGTGAGCACATAAGTCATCCACATATACTTCCAAGTTCTTTCGCAAGAACTCTTTGAAGACATGACACATGAGCCTTTGAAATGTTGCAGGTGCATTGGTGAGACCGAATGGCATCACACGAAATGCAAAGATTCCCCATTCTGTGGCGAAAGCTGTTTTGTGTTGATCTTCTGGGGCAATGGCTACTTGATTGTAGCCCGAAAATCCATCAAGGAAGCTATAAACTTCCTTGCCTGCAACACGCTCCAATAGATGTTCCGTGATTGGAAGTGGATAACTATCTCTGATTGTAGCGGCATTAACTTTTTTAAGGTTAATGCACACTCGCAATTTCCCATTCTTCTTGGGCACCACCACAATGGGGGACACCCATTCAGTGTGCTCAATCTCATAGATGAATCCAGCTTCAATCAGCCTGTCAATTTCCTCCTTTATTTTGGCTGCATAATTGTCATTATATGTGTAGGGCTTTTGTTTGGTGGGCATGGCATCAGCGGTCATCGGAATCGTATGAGAGCAAATCTTTGGATCTACTCCTTTCAAGTCTCTATAGTGCCATGCGAATACATCCCTATATTCCCTTAATAGAGCTACAAGCTCTGCTTCTTCTTTTGCACTTAGGTCATCTCCTATGTACGTACATCGTTCTTCGTTCCCTTCAATGGTCACTACAATTTTTTTGGTCTTTTCTTTATTGTCATATGCTTCTCCTATAATGGCCTCTCTCTTAGGCATTCGTACCAAAATTTTTCGGTCTTCCACTTCATATTTCTTGAAATTTTCTGGTACTTCAAACAACGATTCTTCCTCTTCTTGTTTCACTGCTTTTCTTTTCTTTTTCTTTTGACCTCCTTCACCTCCTTCCTTTGAATTTATCGTTTTAATACTCGTGAGGGGTTCTTCTTCTTTTTGGGTTAACACTCCTATGTCCTCTAAATAGTGTTCCTCTGAGTCAAAGTAAGTATCCATCACAATGGATTCTAGATCGTCATCATTCTCTTCTTCTTCTATGAACTCACTAGGATCACACTCTTCCAACAGGGGCTGACACATGAACACTGAAATATCATAACCCTCCTCATCACAGTGAGGTGTCCATTGTTCTTCATTGACTGCTATGTCCATGGTAGCTAAGATTTCTGCCCAACCATGAGGCTCAAATTCCTCATCTGGAAATATCATTGGTGTATAGGCTGGGTCTTTTATTGGTCTATCTCTTGGGGACGTTCCTTCCTCTCTTGCTTTTAGACGCTTTTCCTCTTCCTCTGCGACCTTGCACATCCACAAGTGAGTGTCTTCATGCAGCCAGGATGGATCAGGTGAACTTCCAGAATGCACAGAGATTGAATCTTCTTTTGCTTTGTGGATAGGATTCCACTGTAGGGGTGGTACATCTCTGAAGGTGTAATCCTTCAGATTGACCTTGGTGGTGACCCCTAAGTGCTGTAAGTACAAGGATTTGGTTCCCCAATCTTGTACTATTTGCAATTGTCGTAGGAAGGGTCTTCCTAGGATCATCTCGTAGACATTATTTTTTTCAAAGTCACATATAGCAAATGTATGTTCAAACTCTACACCACAAGTGGTTAGAGTTATCCCTTCGAGCAATCCTAGAGGTCTTTCAAAATGACCATCTGCCATTTGAAGCTTCATTCTTGTTGGTCTTAATGTGGGTTTGCCCCATTGCTTCCACAGGGAGGTGGTCACAATAGCAACACCAGCACCCGAATCTACAATTGCCTTGGTTGTGTAACCTTGATAGGTGATCGGAAGATAAGTGTTACCTTCTTCACCTTCGCTCATGTCTCCTATCTTGTCGAGAGGTATCTCTGGAACTTTTTGCTTAGAGCCTACTTTTGGCATATTGGATTCAAGTTCTGGAACCTGATCCTTCACATGATTCCAGAGCTCAGGTTTTGCTTTGAGCAGCTCTTCCACAGTGAGATGACATTGAACCTTAGTGTTCTTCACCACATCAGTGTTTCTTGGAATCATTGAGTCTTCATTTCTTACCAATATTGTGGGAGCTCTGATCTGGATAGATTCAGATTCCCATGGGCCTGTGAAATGAGGCAACTCTTGTAAAGAATTAGATTCAAAATCTACTCTTTCACCTTCTTGTTGCTCTGCTTGGTCTCCATAGATAGACGGAATGTCTTGGGGAAATTGATCATGAAGATCATCAATCTCAGGAATAGGAGGGGAATTACCCTTCTCCTTGGCCCATTTCTCTTCCTGTATTTCCCGCAAGAACTCTTGAGAGTACTGTTGAATTGAAGGAGGCATTCCAGCATCCGTGGAATTAGGAACATAAGCTCCCATTGGTGGTGAGCTTCCTCTTTCAATAACTGGTTGAGCCTGTGGAGGTAAAGAAATTTGTGGTTTATTTACCAACTGCTCTAATCTTTCTAGTAAACCTTGGAAATGCAAATCCGGTTTGACAGAGTTTGTCTGATTGAACTTTTGACTAGTCTCAAGTATGGCTTGAGCTTGTTCTACCATTTTCATGCACATTTTCATCCGTTCAATCTCTAAATCTGCTCTAGGGTAACTCTTGTCTAGGTTTGCAGCTGTTGGCCCTTCTTGAAGACGAGCCTGGTAGGCCTTGAACATCATGTCTTCTAGAAGCTGACCTATCTCTCTATAGTTGCGACTGTTTAGAGGTTGAAACCAAGCTAAGGCAGTACCCTTAAGAGTCAAACCAAATGCCTCGAACTGGGTGAATAAGTCTTCAACCTGTTCAGCTCTTAGCACTTGTTTGAACTCCGCCACATGATCATAAGGATCTCCAAATCCATCAAAGTAGTTCTTCATTGTCTTAACCGCTTGAGAGGGTCTAAGGGTTCTTGAGTGTTCTCGTGGTCTAGGCAATGGGAAATCATGATCATCTCTTTGGTGTCTATGAACTCTATGTCTCTCCCTTTCAAGTCTTTCCGTTCCATATCCTGATCTATCTCTGCCTATAGTGTCTGCAAAGCTTACCTCCGGTCTCTCTCTAGTTCTTTCTCTCTGGGTTTCATGAGCCTTGGATGATCCGGCTCCTTGGAGGCCCTGGGAAACATTAGATCGTGGTGGAGGGAAAATTGATTCACCTTGCCAAGTGTAAGCATGTCTGTCATGATCTGATACCAAGAATAATTTCTGAGATGTGTGATCTAGATAGACCGCTTTCCCTGGTGTCTCTGGGTCCTTGAATTCATAGATGGTGACTACTGGGCTGGGTTGATCTGGCCTAAATCTCCAAAAGGCTTCCTCCGTTTCTCTATTCATGAATAGTTCGATGCTTTTGTTATCTTGAGGAATCCATTCTGGAGTGATCACTCTAGTTAAGACTGACTTACCTCTAGGGGTCTTGGGTTCTCCTCCTAGGCCTCCTTGCTCTAGGTCTCCTATCTCATTCTCAGGAATGATATTTCCAAACTCATCTGTCCTATCTGGTAAGTTGGTAACCACATACATTGTTCCTTCCTTATCAATGTAAGCACCCTCTTCAAACTTGACCACTGGGTGTTCAAGTCCAAAGGGTTGGTCAGGATTCTTGAGTTGTACCACTGATCGTCTTAGACCATCCTCATAGATGCGAGCACCTAATTGGTTGGTCCTGATATACTCCAATTGGGTCTTATAGGGACCTTCTGGTGTCTGTAAATAGGCAATGCCTGAGCTACGTGTAGGTCTTTCCATGCTAAAAGACATTTCCGAGTCACTGGTTTCTGAACTTCGTGTGTAAGGATAACCACTAAGCTGTTGAGCCCAAGACTTGGTTGTATGGTTGACACTAGCCTCAGATGACCTAATGCTTTGTCTGTCTCGGCCCAAGTGTCTGCCTGATCTAAGGTTCATATGCCTGATTTATCTATCCCCTTGGACCTAAGCACACTCTCGTTGCAGGTTAATTTGCATCAATCACTTTGTTATTTTGAGTTGAATATTATGTTGATGGTCTTGTCTGAAATCGCGTCGTCAGGAGTACTTAAATGAATTTCCGCACTTGATAAGTGATCGATTCCAGTTTACCTTTTATCCCTTAGGGTTTTCGCACTTAAGTCCTATTTACTTCTTGCACTTGGTTATGTAATACTCTTGGACTTGATTCGTGCCTAACGTTGCCCTAATTAATTACCACACCTAAGTCGTACTTAGCCTAGGCTAGGAATTGACAAAGGAGGGTTGAGAGATCTTCCAACCTCAATTAGCTGGTTGACCAGACTGCTACACAAGCCCAGGAAGCCTTCTCCCAAGCTTGGTACTCACCCTTGCTAGCTTGCTTTGGATTACCTTGAGTGCACACAATGTTCCTGCAAAAGTTCACCAGTCAGTATAGCTCTATTACCACAAGTATTTGAAAGACACACATCAATATTTTCAGCCCCCCCCTGGAGTAACTCACCATGCCCCCTCAATCTTAGGACCACCTAGTCTCACCTAAAGGCCAACTTGAAAATACATGTTCTAAAACTCCACGTATGATTCTACAAAAAACCAGTCGAGTTCCACGTAGGATTTTCAACAAGCTTTCCAACGAGACCTAAATCTCATTAATCGGAGTTCGTATGGTGAAGTTATGACCATTCAGGCACTTAGGGGTCCAAACAGGCTCTCAGGGTTCAGGAAATCCCTCTCTGGTTTCTAGGCCTTTTGCCCACTTCCAAGGTTCTAAAGTTATACCAAGGTGCCTAAAATTAAGCTCCACTACCCTTCAATTCACTCAAGAATAACCCTAAATTTTTCATGTGTTAAAGGCCGTGTATCGCGATAGGTCGGGTCGAGGTGTCGCGATAGGTGGGAAGTGTCGCGATAGGTTGGGTCGAGGTGTCGCGATAGGTCGAAGTGTCGCGATAGGTCGTGAAGTGTCGCGATAGGTCGAAGTGTCGCGATAGGTCGAAGTGTCGCGATAGCTCGCGAAGTGTCGCGATAGCTCGCGAAGTGTCGCGATAGGTCGAAGTGTCGCGATAGCTCGCGAAGTGTCGCGATAGGTCGAAGTGTCGCGATAGCTCGCGAAGTGTCGCGATAGGTCGAAGTGTCGCTGTTGAAGCTCAAAGTCAAGGACAAAGCACAGAAGCATATCAAAAGGTGGACACACAAGGAAAGGGAGCAAGTAGGGAGCTCCAAGAAGTGTATGTCAAATTTTCAGAAGAATCCCCTACAAAAATAGTGATTTTCATCACTAAAAACCATTGTAAATACCATTATCTATTTTTAGTAACTCCATTTTGTTCAAGCCGAGGAGTCCTCGAGCTTGAGGAGTATTAGAAGTACCATCGTACCAATTTTCTTAATTTTTAGACTTCGTTTGAGCCCTCAAATAAGCCCTGGAACCTAATTTTTAACTAGGCCGGACACTAGGTCTGGACAGGGCCAAAACTAGTCAAAAAACTATAAAAAGAGCTAGAGAGCTCATTTTTGGGGTTAGCCGGTTAGAGAATAGAACTTCTGTAAGAGAACTCTTGGGCAATCTAAACTTTCCATTGTTCCTCTCTTTGATCTTACTTTGTGCGCGTATGTGTGTATGTGTGTGCATGTTTGTGTGCTTTCACTCACGCACTTGTGCCTTCACTTGCTCGTGGTCTTCATACCGGTCCTCACGTCTCCGCGGATTGACAATTAAAGGAGGTGGTGCTTACGCTTGAGCTACACCAAATTTTGGCGCCGTTGCCGGGGAGAGAGCTTGGAGGACGAGCGTGTGACGGTAAGACGTAGAGTAGCGACGTTGGAAGGTAAAAAAAAATCATCATTTTCAGTTCAGTTTTTTAATTTTTCTTCTTCTTCATCTTCTTCATCATCTTCATCCCCAGTGCATCAGGAAAGCTTGGAAAAGGTAAAATTTTCAGTTTCTGTCAGAAATTGCCGAGTGTGGCGGACCATCGCGATGGTCTGCAAAGTTCGGAATTTGGAGAAGGCGACCACACCAGCGTGTAGAGCACACTTGCGCCACTAGGAATCCATACTTGCATTGCAAAAAATCACATTTTGGTGGACCATCGCGATTGGCTCAGACCATCGCGATTGTGTCACACCATCGCGATAGGCTCACGCCATCGCGACGGCTCGGCCGGACCATCGCGACGGTCTCGGACCATCGCGACGGTTCACTTGAGCCATCGCGACGGTCCACTTGGACCATCGCGATTGTTCAGCTGACCTTGGGCCATCGCGATTGGCCCATGCCATCGCCACGACGGTGCCACGTGTCAGGATAGACCATCGCGACGGTTCAGTTTTTCGGACCATCGCGATTGTCCAAATCGGACCATCGCGACACTTCGAAAATTCGGACCATCGCGATTGGCTCAAGCCATCGCATCTCGGACCATCGCGACGGTTCGCTCGGACCATCGCGATTGTCCCCCGTTGACCGTTGACCCAAGACCATCGCGATTGTCCGCCTGTTCACGCCATCGCGACGGTTCAATTTTTCGGGCCATCGCGACGGCTCGACTTCACGCCATCGCGACGGTTCACCATTTCGGGCCATCGCGATTGTCCAAATCCCACGCCATCGCGACGGTTCGCTCGGACCATCGCGACGGTCCCAGACCATCGCGATTGTGCACCCCCATCGCAAATTTAGGGTTCCATTTTTTGACCAATTTTGGGGGTATTTTTGAGAAATTTTTGGACCATTATACTCATAGGAGACCCCTTAGCTCATATTTGGGGAAAAACCTGTTTGTCAGTTTTTAACCCCCAGGGCCTGAACGGTCATAACTTTTTCATCCGAAGTCCGTTTTTTGAGCTTAATAGCTCATTAGAAAGCTCTTGACGAGTACTACGTGACCTCAACTGTTTTTTTCTTAAAGGATACGTCTATTTTTAGATAATCTATTTTGAGGTTGACCTAGTTTGGGACTAAGAGGCCAGGGGGCAAGCATTGAAAAATTGGGCAAAAGGAAAGGGGCTCAAAAGGTGTATATACTCAAGTACTTGATCATCCAACTGTGAATTGGTCTAATCTTGGATTCTTCCAGGTATAGCAAGGAAAATCAAAGGCAATCCAAAGCAAACTAGCAAGGGTGAATACCAAGCTTGGGAGTAGGCTTCCTGGGCTTGTGCAGCAGTTTGGTCAACCAGCTAATTGAGTTTGGAAGATCTCTCAACCCTCCTTTGTCAATTCCTAGCCTAGGCTAAGTACGACTTAGGTGTGGTAATTAATTAGGGCAACGTTAGGCACGAATCAAGTCCAAGAGTATTAATCAACCAAGTGCAAGGATTAAGTAGGCCTTAAGTGCGAAAACTCTAAGGGACAAAAGGTAAACTGGAGTCGATCACTCATCAAGTGCGGAAATTCACTTAAGTACTCCTGACGACGCGACTCCAGATAAGACCATAAACATAATATTCAACTCAAAAAGAACAAAGTGATTGGTGCAAATTAACCTGCAACGAGAGTGTGCTTAGGTTCAAGGGGGTAGATAAATCAGGCATATGAACCTTAGATCAGGCAGGCACTTGGGCCGAGACAGACAAAGCCTCAGATCTTCTGAAGCTAGTGTCAACCACACAGCCAAGTCTTGGGCTCAACAGCTTAGTGGTTATCCTTATACACGAAGTTCAGAAACCAGTGACTCAGAAATGTCTTTTAGCATGGAAAGACCCACATGTGGCATAGGCATTGCCTATTTACAGACACCAGAAGGTCCCTATAAGACCCAATTGGAGTTTATCAGGACCAACCAATTAGGTGCTCGCATCTATGAGGATGGTCTAAGACGATCAGTGGTTCAACTCAAGAATCCTGACCAACCCTTTGGGCTTGAACACCCAGTGGTCAAGTTTGAAGAGGGTGCGTACATTGATAAGGAAGGAACCATGTATGTGATCACCAATCTACCAGATAGGACTGATGAGTTTGGAAATGTCATTCCTGAGAATGAAATAGGAGACCTAGAACGAGGAAATGTAGGACAAGGACTCCAGACTCCTAGAGGTAAGTCAATCTTGACTAGAGTGATCACTCCAGACTGGATCCCTCAAGATAACAAAAGCATAGAACTATTTTTGAATAGAGAAACAGAGGAAGCCTTTTGGAGATTCAAGCCAGATCAACCTAGCCAATTGGGCATAGTCATCATCTACGAGTTCAAGGATCCAGAGATGCCAGGCAAAGTTGTTTACCTGGATAACACATCAGAGAAAATTTTCTTGGTAACAGAACATGACAGACATGCATATACTTGGAAGAATGAAGTGATCTTTCCCCCACCAAGATCCAATATTTCCCATGGCGTCCAAGGAGTAGGATCATCCCAAGCTCATGAAGCCCAGAGAGAAAGAACTAGAGAGAGACCTGAGGTAAGTTTTGCACACACTGTGGGCAGGAATAAATCAGGATTTGAAAATGGAAGACCTGAAAGAGAAAGACATCAAGCACATAGGCAGAAAAGAGATGAACATGATTTTCCGTTGCCTAGACCCCGAGAGCACCCAAGAACCCTTAGACCCACTCAAGTGATCAAGGCAATGAAGAATTATTTTGACGGGTCAGGAGATCCTTATGATCATGTGGCCGAGTTCAAACAAGTGTTAAGAGCAGAACAGGTTGAGGATTTGTTCACCCAATACGAGGCATTTGGTTTGACTCTTAAGGGCACTGCCTTGGCTTGGTTTCAACCATTGAGTAGTCGCAACTATCACGATATAGGTCAACTGCTAGACGAATTCATTGTAGAATTTTCCAAGAGTGGTATCAGGCATAACACATCATCCCTGATCCACAGTTTCAAGCAGACACCCCAAGAAACAGTGCGACTAGCAGGTAGAAGGTTCAGACAATACCTAGAAAGATGCCCTGTACCAGAATTACCCACATCAGCCAGACAGGTGGCACTATTTTTAGATGGCCTACTGAGCACAAAGTTAAGATCATATGTATATTTGAAAGAGCCTAGATCCATAGAAGAGTGCGTGCGAACATGCATTGACATAGAAGACAACTTGGGAGAGGAGCTAGAACTATCCAAACTCTATAAGGACTCTGATAGTTCCACTAGTCATACCTCTAGAACCTCCACTGAAATAGAGGAAATAGCTGAGCAAGTTGCCAAGAAGCTGGGAGTCCAAAATAAACAAACACAGAGAGTCACTCCAGTGAATCGGTGTTACACTTGTGGGGGCGACCACATGGCTAATGTATGCCCAATGCAAAACCAAAACATTAGAGAAAGGAATGCTCCATATTGCACTATTGAGAGAAAATACACAAACCACACGGCTCAAGATTGTCCCTACAATAGGAAGGCTGTTAGACAAGATTATCCGCAACCTTACCCACAAGGTAGGTATCAGAACCAGTACCAACAGCCATATTATAGGCCACAACAATATCAACCTCAATACCAACAGCAATATCAGGCACCATATAGGCCACAACCAGTCCTAGGAAACCAACCGTCAACTCCTGCCAATGTGATCCCAGTTAAATATACGATGGCGGAGGAGAACCCTAATAGAGCATTGGTACCACTAACCCCATTGATACCAGGAAATGACTCTCACGCTCATGGTTCAGACTACTTCCATGAAGATAGTCCACATGCGTATTACACAGAGTCACCTGAACATAGTGAGATTTACTCGTATCAATATGAGGCACCACCTATGGAGCAAAATTGGGAGCCAGAATACTCCAATGTCATGTACACAAATCCTAACCCTAGGCCCCAGTTGAGACAAATGCGACCACAAGCCCCTAGAGGATCTTGTTTCAGATGTCAAGGTGACCATTTCATTCGTGACTGTCCCCACCCACCATCTCCGAGTCAAGGACAGGCTATCACAATACAGGCTTTTTGTCCTGATTGCGGCAAAGACCATCTCCCCAGAGATTGTCCAAGAAACCCCTCCAGTGCACCCAAGATTACACCCATTAATGTGGTAGGCTTAGTGGCAGATTCAAATTCAAGTAGTGGCAATGTGGCTCCTATACAAGCTGTCACTAGAGCACAAGCCTTAAAACAGGATAAACCAGTAGAACAACCAGAGTCGAGTGAATCGGGAGAACCTAGTAAGAGGAAAACAAGAACATGGAAGGACACCAGAGAGAAGGCTAATCGCAAGTGGAACAAAAAGCTATCCGAACTAGAAGAAAACCTAAGGGATACCAAAACAAAAATAGAAGACATTGCATCTCAAAGCCCCTCACATACCGAAGCTCCATCCACTCCACCTCATTCCACCCCACCACCCATTGTAAATAACCCACAACCAGGGTCGGTTCTTGCAGATCCAACCCCAGAAGGCTTGGACATGATGTTCAAGGCCTACCAGGCTCGTCTTCAAGAAGGGCCAACAGCTGCAAACCTAGACAAGAGTTACCCTAGAGCGGATTTAGAGATTGAACGAATGAAATTGTGCATGAAAATGGTGGAACAAGCTCAAGCTATACTTGAGACTAGTCAAAAGTTCAATCAGGCAAACTCTGTAAAAGGGGATTTGCATTTCCAAGACTTATTAGAAAGATTAGAGCAGTTGGTAAACAAACCACAAGTTTCTTTACCTCCACAGGCTCAACCAGTTATTGAAAGAGGAAGCTCACCACCAATGGGAGCTTATGTTCCTAATTCCACGGATTCAGGAATACCTCCTTCAATTCAACAGTACTCTCAAGAATTCTTGCGGGAAATACAAGAAGAGAAATGGGCCAAGGAGACGGGTAGTTCCCCTCCTATTCCTGAGATTGATGACCTTCAGGATCAATTTCCCCAAGACATTCCATCTATTTACGGAGATGAAGCAGAACAACAAGAAGATGAAAAGTTAGATTTTGAATCTAATACCTTAGAAGAGCTGCCTCAATTTCTAGGCCCATGGGAATCTGAATCTCTCCAGATTAGAGCTCCCACAATACTAGTAAGAAATGAAGACTCAGTGGTTCCAAGGAACACGGATGTCGTGAAGAACACTAAGGTTCAGTGTCATCTCACTGTAGAAGAGCTGCTAAAAGCAAAACCTGAGCTTTGGAATCATGTGAAGGATCAAGTTCCAGAACTCGATTCCAATATGCCAAAAGTAGGCTCTAAGCAGAAAGTACCAGAGATACCTCTAGACAAAATTGGGGACGTGAGTGAAGGAGAAGAAGGTAATACTTATCTTCCAATCACCTATCAAGGTTACACAACCAAAGCAATCATAGATTCAGGTGCTGGTGTTGCTATTGCGACCACCTCCTTGTGGAAGCAATGGGGCAAGCCCACATTAAGACCAACTAGAATGAAGCTTCAAATGGCTGATGGTCATATTGAAAGACCTCTAGGATTGCTAGAAGGGATCACTCTAACCACTTGTGGTGTAGAGTTTGAGCACACATTTGCTATATGTGACTTTGAGAAAAATAATGTCTATGAAATGATCCTAGGAAGACCCTTCCTACGACAATTGCAAATAGTACAGGATTGGGGAACTAACTCCTTGTACTTACAGCACTTAGGGGTCACCACGAAGGTCAATTTGAAGGATTACACCTTCAGAGATGTACCACCCCTACAGTGGAATTCTATCCACAAAGCGAAAGAAGATTCCATCTCTGTGCATTCTGAAAGTTCACCTGATCCATCATGGCTGCATGAAGATACTAATTTGTGGATGTGCAAGGTCGCAGAGGAAGAGGAAAAGCGCCTAAAAGCGAGAGAAGAAGGAACTCCCCCAGGAGATAGACCAATAAAAGACCCAGCCTATACACCGATGATATTTCCAGATGAGGAATTTGAGCCTCATGGTTGGGCAGAAATCCTAGCTACCATGGACATAGCAGTCAATGAAGAACAATGGACACCTCACTGTGATGAGGAGGGTTATGATATTTCAGTGTTCATGTGTCAGCCCCTGTTGGAAGAGTGTGATCCTAGTGAGTTCATAGAAGAAGAAGAGAATGACGATGATCTAGAATCCATTGTGATGGATACTTACTTTGACTCAGAAGAACACTATTTAGAAGACATAGGGGTGTTAACCCAAAAAGAAGAAGAACCCCTCACGAGTATTAAAACGATAAACTCAAAGGAAGGAAGTGAAGGAGATCAAAGGAGAAAGAAAAGAAAAGCAGTGAAACAAGAAGAGGAAGAATCATTGTTTGAAGTACCAGAGAACTTCAAAAAATATGAAGTGGAAGACCGTAAAATTTTGGTACGAATGCCTAAGAGAGAGGCCATTGTAGGAGAAGTATATGACAATAAAGAAAGGACTAAAAAAATTGTAGTGACCATTGAAGGGAACGAAGAACGATGTACGTACATAGGAGATGACCTAAGTGCAAAAGAAGAAGCAGAGCTTGTAGCTCTGTTAAGGGAATATAGGGATGTGTTCGCATGGCACTATAGAGATTTGAAAGGAGTAGATCCAAAGATTTGCTCTCATACGATTCCGATGACCGCTGATGCCAAGCCCACCAAACAAAAGCCCTACACATATAATGACAATTATGCAGCCAAAATAAAGGAGGAGATAGATAGGCTGATTGAAGCTGGATTCATCTATGAGATTGAGCACACTGAATGGGTGTCCCCCATTGTGGTGGTGCCCAAGAAGAATGGGAAATTGCGAGTGTGTATTAACCTTAAAAAAGTTAATGCCGCTACGATCAGAGATAGTTATCCACTTCCAATCACCGAACATCTATTGGAGCGTGTTGCAGGCAAGGAAGTTTACAGCTTCCTTGATGGGTTTTCGGGCTACAATCAAGTAGCCATTGCCCCAGAAGATCAACACAAAACGGCTTTCGCCACAGAATGGGGAATCTTTGCATTTCGTGTAATGCCATTCGGTCTCACCAATGCACCCGCAACTTTTCAAAGGCTCATGTGTCATGTCTTCAAGGAGTTCTTGCGGAAGAACTTAGAAGTATATGTGGATGACTTATGTGCTCATTCCCAACAAAGAAGATACCACATCCCTGAGCTCAGACAAATCTTCAACAAATGTAGAGATTATCGAGTGTGTCTGAACCCAGAGAAGTGTGTGTTCATGGTACGACAAGGCAAAATCTTAGGTCACATTATTTCTAAGAATGGAATTTCAACAGATGAGGACAAAGTAAGAGCAATAGCAGAGCTGCCCAGGCCAAGGAGTGTTAAAGAGGTACAAGCCTTTATGGGCCATTGTGGATATTATCGTAGGTTTATCCACATGTATGCCATCATAGCTAAACCTCTTTATGGGTTGTTAACAAATTTTGAGTGGAACGAGGAATGCGAGAAGTCCTTCAACGAGCTGAAAAGACGTTTGTGCACAGCACCAATATTGACTACTCCGGATTGGAGCAAACCCTTTCATGTCCATGTAGATGCCTCCAATCATGCAATCGGATGTGTGCTAGCACAACCCACAGGTGAAGGAAACCTAGATTTGCCGATAGCATATGCTAGTAGGCAATTAAATGCAGCTGAACGAAATTATACCACAACAGAGAGAGAAGGCTTAGGCATGGTATATGCTGTGAAAAAATTTAGACACTATCTATTGGCCAACAAGTTCAAGTTTTTCACTGATCATCAAGCTTTACTATATTTGGTCAATAAACCTTGCAATACAGGCCGCTTAGTAAGATGGTTCCTCTTACTAATGGAATACGACTTTGAAGTTGTTGTCAGGAAAGGTAGAACCCATCTTAGGGCAGACCATCTTTCTCGCATCACTTCAGGAGAGCCACCGCAAGGAGTGTCTGATGAATTGCCCGATGCTTATCTGTTCAATTTAGAAGTTGCTCCTAAATGGGCAAATAAGTTGGTACCAGTCCTAACCTTCGGGCCTGCAAATAAAAATGTGAAGACAAGCAAAGAAGAAATTGTAAAATCACAAAAGTATCAAATATTGGCTGGAAGTATGTACAAGCAAGATACCGAGGGCGTATTAGCTTGTTGTGTCGAGGACGATGAACATACTAGTTGGTTGCAACAAGCCCATGAGGGATTGCTAGGAAATCACTACTCTAAACAACGAACATTGCAGAATCTAAAACGTTTAGGAGTGTATTGGCCTAGCATGGACAAAGAAATACAAGAGTGGATCCAGAATTGTCCAGTGTGCCAGAAGAGACCCCCAGTGGAGCATGCCACTCTTTATCATGTGTCATTAATCCCAGATTGGAGTGCTCCATTGGTTGAGTTCATGAGATCGGGAACATTACCCAATCAGGCTAGTCTTGCAAGAAAACGGAGCATGGAGCAAGAGGCTCAAGACTATGCATTAATAGGAGACAACCTATATCGGAGGGGCAAAGATGGATACTTAAGACTATGCGTTCATGAATCAGACTATTTGAAAGTCTTAGAAACTGCACACAGCGGTGTTGCAGGTGGACACTTTGGGCCTGACAGAGTAATTAAGACCATTCTATTCTCAGGACTTTGGTGGCCCACTCTTCATATGGATGCACATACTTATGTGAAGAAATGTGACACATGCCAACGTGCCCAATATCCGATAAGAAAAGATGAGATGCCTTTGAGGCCAATGATGGGAGGACGTGCATTTTCAAAGTGGGGTATAGACTTTGTAGGTCCCATCAACCCCCCAGCTAGAAACTCCCATGCAGAATACATTATTGTAGCCACAGATTACCTTACAAAGTGGGTGGAAGTAAAAGCCACGACAAAGAATGATGCTCAAACGACGGCTAAGTTCTTATTCGAAAATGTGTTCACTAGATATGGGTTACCAATAGAGTTGGTTAGTGATAGAGGTACGCACTTCTTGAATGAAGTCATTGAAAATCTTCTCCAAGAATTCTTGGTGATACATAAGAAATCAGCCCCCTATCACCCACAAGCCAACGGACAAGCCGAGAGTACCAATAAGATCCTCTGTAACGTATTGACAAAACTGGTAAATAATAAACGCTCTGACTGGGACAAACAACTTCATCATGCTGTTTGGGCTTATCGAGTTGCCTACAAAACGGTACTCAATGCCACCCCATTTCAGATGGTCTTCGGACAGAACGCTGTGTTACCATTGGATTTCTTAATCCCTGCCTTAAAAGTAGCACAAGAGTATGAGTGGAATGGGCATGAATTGTCCTCTAGAATCTTTGATCTAGAACGCTTAGGTGAGACGAGGCTACGAGCAGCAGCAGGCATTTATGCTGCAAAGAAAAGGCAAAAGGCATACTTTGATGCCCATGTAAAGGATAAAGGATTGAAGGAAGGAGATCTAGTGCTGGTTTATACGCTGAAGCAACATGCCCGCAAATTGGAGAAACGAGGATATGGACCCATGATCATTAATAGACTCTCCACTAGTGGTGCAGTTCAATTGGCCACTTTAGAAGGTGATATCTTACCAAACTATATAAGTGGTTGTCGAGTCAAGTTATATCAAGAACCTCTTACAGAGGAAATGCTCATGAGACTCAACACTGCTAAGAAGCGGAAGGAAGAGGAGTTAAGGGTTAGAGAAGAAGCACAAGCAGAGGCTAGAGAGCGCATCAGAAGAAATAAGTTACGACGACTAGGCCTAGATATCAACACAAACGCTCCCAAATATCACCTGGACATGTGCCAATCTACTTCTCGAATAATTGACCGACGTCCCTTTGTGACCATAGAGATGGGACAAGGGAAGGGTGCAAGGACGGTGAAAGCATTGATTGACTCAGGTGCAGCAAGCAGTGCAGTTAGACTTTCCTACTGCCAAGACTTGCAGTTGAAAATCAATCCCATAGAAGCTTATCTCATAGGATTGGGAGGTGTGGAAACCCCTTGTTTGGGCGAGGTGGAACTTCCCATCTACCTTCAAGATGTTCCAATGAAAGTCAAAGCGCTAGTATGTCAAGATGAGAACCTTACAGAACCACTTGTCTTGGGTCAAGATTGGATCTATGACCATGCAGTTAACTTAAACCTAAGAAGTCAAATTCTTCAAGTTTGGGTACATGAACAATGCATTACATTAGAATTAGAGAACTGCATGCTCCAAAATCATGGCACCACACACTCTCTTAGTTCTTCCAAGACTAATCATATGGAAGAAGATGTTGTATGTGTCAAAAGCTCTATGATGCAGAAGGAGTCAATCGTGGAAGACCAGGTTCAAAGGCGGGTGGATCTTTCTTCTTCTCCAAAGAATCAAGTAGCTACAGTAGTGAGTCCACCATACAAGCAAACACAACCGTTCACGACAACTGCTACATCAAATAGAAAGACACCATTCAATAAAAGAGCAGTTCCGAGCATGAAACAGATATGGGTACGCAAAGGAGAGCAACCACCAACCTTGCCCCCACAAATTCCATCCATGCAAACCAACCAGGCCAGAAGACGAAGGAAGCAGCTCCGACAAACTCAATCACAAGGTATCCAACAAGTTTGGGTGCCTAAGAAGTTAGCTGCGGCTCAACGAGGGCAAGTACAGATGTGGGTACCTAAGAAGTTCCTACATCCACAACAACCTTTGTTCTCCCACATGCAAAAGATTTCAACAAAGAAGCCAAAAAGAGAAAAAGGTAAGAACCACGTACAGAGACCAAAGGAAGATCAAATCAGCTATTCAACAGTAATAGGACGACAGGCAAAAAGGACATTGGTTTGGAAGCCAAAAGTGCAAGTAGCCTCCACCGAACCAAAACGTCAACCACACTGGCTACCACAGTTCAGAAAGCATCCAAAGACCAAGATGCCTGAAGTGACCTCTACAGTGCCAAATGTTGTTCTAAAATGGACTCCAATAAGAAGAATTACATCAGTTCGAGACTCAAAGGATACCTCCACCAAGATCGGCATCAACCTCCACAAGTAACATCGAAAGCCTCGAATGAGCAGCAACCATGTGCTCCTTGCACAACCCTGTCTTTTGCACCATTCAGGTCATGCAATTCCAAAGTATGCATTAATATAGGGCCACATTACACGGCCGTGCATAGACACACTTGAGAATCCCACACACAAGAGCACAGTGACATATGTCAAATATTTCTATTGATACTAACTTTTGTGTTCTTGTTTTGTGATATTCTGTTCTGTTCCTCCAAAAAAAAAAAAAAAAAAAAAAAAAAAAAAAAAAAAAAAAAAAAAAGGAGGGAGAAGTTTTGTTCGCAGGTTGGGCTTATGAAACATGAATGAGTCATGCTTAGTTGAAGGTGGAAATGTTGATTACTAGGCATTTATCAAGTTGGATAGAAGTGCGTCTCGGCCAGCAGTGAGATTATTGCTGCCTTATCTGAGTTGGAAGGACCGCAACTTGAATGATGCTTGATTACTTCATGTACCAGAGCATCCAAGGAGATGTCTGCAAAGGGTAGTTCTAGAGGAGAAGACTCCTGCATATGGTGAGCTAAAGAGAATATGTGAAACTCAGTTTGGTGTAGTTACCCGATGTTGCTTGCCAAGGAATATAAAGCAATTCAATTCTCAGTATCTCCTGAACCAGTATGGAACAGTAGCACTGATGCATGGTCTATGTCAATCAGCATGGTAATCTCTTAGAAACCGGCATGTGCCCAACATTCCTCTGAGTGTCAATATAGGGAAGTGAACGTGCATGAGACCAAGCTCAGAAATGCACATGGTTACTGACAAAGGTTGCTTTGAAAAGAGGAGAGGGGATACACCACTCAAAAGATCTCATCAGTGGACAATCAACAGGGACATTCATCAACAAAGTTCCATCCCAAAGGCCGAGTGTACAACACGAAGAGACAAACATCCATCAACCTTCTCCATGGTAAGCATCTTTACTCTAGAAACACCATAACCATGCTAGTTTAGGAAACCTCTTCGTCAGCATACCCTTGAGCACTTTTTGCACCATACTTCTTCCAATGCATTTTCCAAGTAAGCATGCGTAGGGCTACATTACAAGGCCGTGCACAAGGCACATACTTTTTTCAACCCAGGCACGAACACACTTACCCATCATTCATCATGGGTTATGAGTAGTTGGCATGACTGCTCTCAACATCATCTTTGGAAGAGCTAGCGGACATCTTGGGAACAACATCCATCTCTCGGAAGCACATTGAAGCCAGAAGTTGTTCCAAATCACTCTTGACAACCTCTTTTGAGCAACTTGCAGTCTTGAAAACTCACAACGACACATTCTTGCTGGAATCCAAAGAACCAGCTCATACAACGGATGGACACCACCTCTCAAAGCACTACATAGAACAACCCTTCCAACAAGGGTCTGTCAGGGACGACAGACTCGAGAGGGGGGGGAGTGTTGAAGCTCAAAGTCAAGGACAAAGCACAGAAGCATATCAAAAGGTGGACACACAAGGAAAGGGAGCAAGTAGGGAGCTCCAAGAAGTGTATGTCAAATTTTCAGAAGAATCCCCTACAAAAATAGTGATTTTCATCACTAAAAACCATTGTAAATACCATTATCTATTTTTAGTAACTCCATTTTGTTCAAGCCGAGGAGTCCTCGAGCTTGAGGAGTATTAGAAGTACCATCGTACCAATTTTCTTAATTTTTAGACTTCGTTTGAGCCCTCAAATAAGCCCTGGAACCTAATTTTTAACTAGGCCGGACACTAGGTCTGGACAGGGCCAAAACTAGTCAAAAAACTATAAAAAGAGCTAGAGAGCTCATTTTTGGGGTTAGCCGGTTAGAGAATAGAACTTCTGTAAGAGAACTCTTGGGCAATCTAAACTTTCCATTGTTCCTCTCTTTGATCTTACTTTGTGCGCGTATGTGTGTATGTGTGTGCATGTTTGTGTGCTTTCACTCACGCACTTGTGCCTTCACTTGCTCGTGGTCTTCATACCGGTCCTCACGTCTCCGCGGATTGACAATTAAAGGAGGTGGTGCTTACGCTTGAGCTACAGTCGCGATAGGTCGAAGTGTCGCGATAGCTCACGAAGTGTCGCGATAGCTCGTGAGGTGTCGCGATAGGTCGTGAGGTGTCGCGATAGGTCGTGATATGGTGAATTTTTCTGTTCTGTCTAGTGATCCTGGGAGCTCTAGGCCTGCGCAGTGTCGTGGTGCACTCAGAATCGTGATTGGGCGAAGTTTTCGGAGTGTCGCGATAGCTCGAGCTCAACGCCTCGGGGACTGTGCAGACAGATTCTGTACCTGCTGAGCTTGCTGGAGATGGTGATGGTGATGAAGATGAAGAAGAAGGAAAATTCAAAAACTGAACTGAAAATGATGATTTTTTTTTACCTTCCAACGTCGCTACTCTACGTCTTACCGTCACACGCTCGTCCTCCAAGCTCTCTCCCCGGCAACGGCGCCAAATTTGGTGTCACTCTAGCACAATGGTGAGTACCAACGTGAGGAGATACACCTCATAAATGTCAATCCGTGGAGACGTGAGGACTGGTATGAAGACCGCGAGCAAGTGATGGCACAAGTGCGTGAGTGGAAGCACACAAGCATGCACACACATACACACACACGCGCACAAGGTAAGAGCAAAGAGTGGAACAATGGAAAGCTTCGATTACCAAAGAGCTCTCTTACAAAACTGAAATCTACAACAAGCCAACCTCAAAAATGAGCTCTCCAGCCCTTTTTATAGTTTTTGAGTGGTTTTGGCCCTGTCCAGACCTAGTGTCCGGCCTAGTTAAAAAATAGGTTCCATGGCTTATTTGGGGGCTCAAACAGAGTCTAAAAATTATGAAAATTGGTAGGATGGTGGTTCTAATACTCCTCAAGCTCGAGGACTCCTCGGCTTGAACAAAATGGAGTTACAAAAATGGAAAATGGTATTTACAATGGTTTTTAGTGATAAAAATCACTATTTTTGTAGGGATTTCTTCTGAAAATTTGACACGCGTTTCTTGGAGCTCCCTACTTGCTTCTTCTTCTTGTGTATCCACTTCCTTGATGCGCTTCCATGCTTTGTCCTTGATCTTGAGCTTCAACAATATGCTAAATAGCCAAAAACTTTTCAACGACCTAGACTT
Organism: Ceratopteris richardii; assembly: GCA_020310875.1. Taxonomy (NCBI): domain Eukaryota; kingdom Viridiplantae; phylum Streptophyta; class Polypodiopsida; order Polypodiales; family Pteridaceae; genus Ceratopteris; species Ceratopteris richardii. The sequence continues at coordinate 145,502,675 of CM035437.1, forward strand.
GGTTTTCTACCATTCCAAGCTTCAGAAAGAGTCATGCCTTGAAGAGATTTCGATGAAAGTCCATTGACAAACTACATTGCAGTAGATATAGCTTCGTCCCAAAGAAAATGTGGTAGCTTCTTCCCAAAGACAATTTGGTAGCTTCTTTTCTTCAAGCATAGTCCTTGCAAATCCAACTAGGGTATTGTTCCTCCTTTCTGCAACACCATTTGTTGAGAAGAGTATGTAGTGGTGACTTCTTTTTTGATGCCTTTATCCTTCAAGTGATCATCAAAATATTTGGAGAAATATTCTTCCCCTCCATCGAATATGAGCTTCTTTAATGATCTACATGTATAGTTTTCCACATGTGCTAGATACCTCTTGAAGCAATCAAATGCTTCACTCTTTACTTTTTATAAAGTTTAGAGTCTTCCATCTACTTTGATCAACAAAAAAAGATACATAATACCTTGAGCCTACTAATGAAGGTTCTTGACTTGGTCCCCACGCATATGTGTGTACTAGGTCCAAGATATTGTTGTGGATATATCCTTTGTGGTTGAAATGTTGCTTTTGTGTCTTCACAACTTGACAAGCATCACACTTATTAATCATGTGTTTGTTTGAGATGTTTGGCAGCCCTCCAAGGTTCTTTCACTCACATGAGCAAGTCTCTTATGCCACACTTCTAGCTCACTTAGGTTTTGCGATCCAAAGTTAAATGCAGCTATATTTTTGGTTTCTCCCACTTCAAATATGAAGATTCTACCATGCTTCTCACCTCTCACTATCTTCTTGAAGCCTTGATATGGGTCTTCCACACAAGCTCCATGTTGATGGAACCTAACTTGCAAGCCCCTTTGCATTATTTAGTGTTTTTCGTAATAGGGGCTACATAGATAACCTTACTTAGAATGTTGGTTACACTATTGGGGGCTTTGACATTGCCAATATTTTCCACATTGTGTTTGGTATCATCCCCCATTTGTAGTTCATGCTTTTTCTTGGGTTTCTCCAACTTTGATAGAAGAGCAACATTGCCTGCAACTTGGTTTGAACAACCAGAATCTATGTAGAGAAATGCTCATCGTCTTCACATTCTTTGTGGCTCAAATTCATTAGGTAATAAATCTTCATGTGATTGATCCTCTCAGGATTTTTTGTAATCCCTTCAGTTACGGTTTCTATTATTGTTCTTTTAGTTTTGTCCACCTTTGCCTCTTGTGTTCCCAAATCCACTTCTACCTCCTCCTTTATGTGTTCTTCCATTCAACCAATAATTCTTAGTGGTTTGGGCTTGTATCCTATGGCATGTTGAATTTCGTGTCCTTTTTTTTTGACCTGCTTTGCTCCTTTCTTCTTTCCTTTCCACTTGCTCTTGCCTACATAGTTGGCTTGGGAAATATCTTCATAGTCATCCTCCTTCTTCTTTCATTTATTCTTCTAATCCTTCTTATCTCCATAAAGAGCACTTATAGTGATACCTTGGTAAGAGTTCCCTTCCTTTGAGTTATTTTTGGCCTCTTGGGTGAAGATTTGTCCAAGAAATATGTTGAAGTCAGGTGTCTGCATATTCATGATAAGATCATAAGCAATTGTAAATGATTGCCATTTCTTTTCAGTCCTAATACCATTAGCATGTGCCTCTTGATAACTTCTTCTTAAATAAATTCTCGAAGTGAGGCAAATTGATCTGCAACCTCCTTGAATATAGTGAAAAACTTTGTGATTCTTTGCTTTGGTGTTGTCTTCATTTGGTTGAACCCATTCCATAAGTGATTATTCCTAGTTATGGTGCTAGTAGAGAAGAATGTTGTGCATCCCAGGTTTCTTCGGATCGTTTCCAACTTCTAATATGTGGAAGTAAGAATGAGATATAGAGTTTAAGATATAAGACCTAGATTGAGCATCTCCCTTACACCATAATATGAGTTTCTCGTTCTCTTCTTGTGTAGGTCCTCCTTTGGATCTTGAAGTAGGCATAACTTCATCACCTGCTACAATTCCACAAAGATCTCTAACTTGTAAATAGGATTTCTTTCTGATTTTCCAAGGACCATAGTTGTTCTTGTGAACCTTTTCAATCATTTAAGGAAACGAATCACCCATCTTGATGTAGCTTTGACACCACTGAAAGTTCTCAAAGAAGAGAATTGAGTAGAAATCTCATGTTTTAGATGTTAAAGTTTGGTTCAATGAACTAGCATAGAACTTGCCCTTTTATTATTGGGGACTTCAATTCATTGTAATCTTTAGGCTGATGCAATAAAAAACCCTAGGTATTTTGGAATCCCACTAAGGAAAGATTGGCTCAAAACAAATTACTTTGCACATGAGCAAATTACTTTGCACATGAGCTGGTGCATGAAACTTTTTATTTGTATTTGGAACATGCATCTTCAAATTCTCAATGCTACCAACTTGATTAAGATTGGGTAAATTCCTTGTAGAGGATGGTGGCTTATAGACTTAAATAGCTATTGTACACAAGAATTATATTTTTTAACAATGCATGCCTTGATTATAAGTTTAACATCAACAGAGCATCACCCCAATGTTTTCAAGAAGTAGCAACACAAACTTAGAGGCAACACAATTTTTCTAGCATACAATAAGTGCATCCAAATGCTATTAAACTTTTCACCACGCAATAAGACCCAAATAGCTTTGCAATGATCCCTTACTCATTAAAAAGGACATTTGAGCTCTGAGAACAAGCTTCTGCAAGTCAGATGAATTGAAGAATATCACTTAGAGAAATAAGACACAAGTAAGAAGATGATGAAAAGGATGAAAATTGATTGTATATTCATCTATCATCAAGTCCAAATACATAAAGTTGTTATATAACCTCTTTAAGATCTCCTCATGATTTTCCATGACTCTAAGTGTCATATTTGAGTTAAAATCTCATGCGGGTTGACTTTGATGAAATTCCTTCTCTTTTCCTATAATCTAGGAGATAGATAATCAAGTTCAAATTGATTTTGGTAGTTGACTTAATATAAATCTCATAACTCGTTTTTTTTAATATGAATAAAGGTCTATGATCAATAAATACTTATGGATTCTTACAAGGGCTGAAAACCACATAAATCATCATGAGATGAAGGGTCAATTGATGAATTGTCTTTGACTATGGTAGAATCCTTGTTCTCAAGCATGGTACAAGCTTGATATTCTAGCAGTAAATACACTTAGGATTGTAGGGGCACTTTTTTCTATCTTTAAGAGGAATTGTTTCTCCTCGCTTGTATATATGCCTATAACCATAACACATCACTAATTTTTTGTACATTCACTTGGCAATACTTTTTGTGTTGTGTTTTTCTCCAAGATTCTTTACTCTCCTTATGTTCTCTCAGTGCTTCTTCATACCTCAAACTCCAACAATTGCTATCAGAATGGGTTACTCCTTTCTCTAGCACATCATTAACACTCTACGGTCATAATCTCAAAATTGCAAAAAAAAACAGCATGAGCATACTTGAGGCATAATCTTAGAATACCACAAAAAAGACATATATAGGTTTGGGTTCACTACTACAAGTGCCTCCAAGTTGGCTATAGGTTTACCGGAGCTTGATAGGGTGTTTCTGTTCAACATTTTGACACACACTCAATTTTTTGCATTTAGTCGCAGGCCATGGTTGAAAGCAATGATGTACTTTGTATGTTGATTTTTGAGGATAACTTGGATGAAACTATTTACCCATTGTGGGCATACATGATGTTTCATGTATTGGTACAAAAGTGTTCTTGAATATTGTGTAGGGTGTTGACAAATGTCCTACTACACATGCAAACACAATGACCAAAGGTGATAAAGATGTTGTTGAATATGATGATCTTCAATTTCCTAGTCATGTTGTAGTTTCTCCTACACCTACTATAGAGAAACTTCATTAGGATGGTAGAGATGTACATATACATAAGTTGATATCTTTTATTGTCAAACATCCCTTTATCCCTCTGATTCACTCATATAAGACAACAAAAGATGCTTGGGATAATCTTTTTTTTTTGAGAAAATAGGAAATATGAATTAACTAAGAATTGTAAACTTGTACAAGGGGGCAGGGCATCCCCACAAAGCGTCCCAGTGTAGGAAGCAGCCAGCAAGGCCTAGAGATACAACTGAATCATTATCATCTTGTTACTACAGTACAGTTTAAGCAGAGAATCTCTCCATTTACAAGGGGGAGTAGTGGCCAAATGAACAGAGAAGTTAAAGTCCTCATGAGGAGCTTCAGATATCAGGTTAAGACATTTCTGGCCAATGTGTCTGAGGCCTGAGAGGCACCTATGCTGCAGAGAGCATTCCCTGTTGGTGAAAACCTTTTGGTTTCTGGATAAACATATGTGCCATAGAATATGTCCCCTCCAGATGTTCCATAAAACATAGTCCATTCTGCTGTTGGTCCCAACCAGGGTTTCTTTATAGGTGATAGTGACCTGCAACTTGTAAAACATGACAGAGAGCAAACTCCAATACTTCTGAGCATGGTTGCAGTTGAAAAATAGGTGGGGGATGTCCTCCTCCTTGCCACATAATTTACAAACTTCATAGTTTAATCCATATTTCCTGGCTTTGGAACCACACCAAACCCCATTGTGCAATATAAGCCACATCAGATTTGAGTGCTTTATGTTGAAGGGGAGGTTCCAAAGACTTAGAAATCTGTGTTGCCACTGTCTGGCACTCCAAGCAAGCTTCCACCTGGTGCTGAGTTTGTGGAGGATAGAGTTGATGGATCCTCTTTGCTTCTTGAATCTACTTAGCATGTCTTGTGTGATCTCAAACAGTCTAGCCCTTTTCCTCTGATGACAATCAGCAAGCCTCTTGAGAAGCATATTCTTGTGTTCTAGCAGGACCTGAAGACAACCAGAAGAAAGGTCAGAATTGGCACTGAGTTGTTCAAGGGACATTACCTGGTTGTTGACACACAAGTCTTCCCAAGATGAGTAGCCCTGTATGCAGCATTTGTGCTGCCTTATTCCCAAAGAACCACTTTCCCACAGGGAAAGCCATCCAGTCCATATGCTTTCCTGCATGAAGAAATCATGAAGCAGAAAGTAGTTGGGGTTAGGGGAGCATTTAGTTTTCACAAGCATCCATGCATTCCAGAATCTACAAGTAATAGTACTGCCAACAGGAGTGTATCTGTGAGGAGAAATGAGGATGTCCCAGAGCTTGTGAGCTTTCCAAGCTTTATAGTTAGTGAGATAAAAATTATCCAGGTTCCTTTTGAGGAGGAGAGCCCAAAAATCAGTGGAGTCAACAGCCCTAGCTATCCATTTTGCTGCAAGGTTTGTAGCCATTTTGATGGGGCAAAGGATACCCAGCCCACCTTCTTTTTTGGGGAGACAACAGGTGATCCAAGCCACTTTAGGGATTTTGTTCTGATGAGTGTTTCCTCCCCACAGGAATCTCCAGGAGAGAGCAAGGACCAACTTGAAGTGCTTTTTGTTGGGCATCCAACAAGAGAGGAAGTAAACAAGGGAAGGCAGGATATAGTGGTTCAAAACAAAGACTCTGTGTGAGAGGGTGGGTTGGAAGGCATACCAATGAAAGATTTTTTTCCTGAATTTATCCATGACCCAGTCCCATCTTTGGTTGAGGGTCACTTGAAATCCCATAGGGATGCCCAGCAGCCTGAAAACCTCACCCTCCTTAATGATATCACAACCCAAAGAAGTAATAGAAGGGGGCACCTGGTTGTTGGAGGCTTTAAAGGTAGTTTTGTTGTGATTGATATGGGATCCACTGGCAAGACAGAAGGTGTGAAGACACTCCAGCACACATTCAGCATACTTAGGCTCAGCTTTAACCACAATATTAGTGTCATCAGCAAAGGCTTGAAGGCAAAGTTGGTCACGGGACCCAACAATAGATATCCCTTCAAGTTTGTTATTCGATAGGGCATCCTTGAGGAGCCAACTAAGGGCGTCACTAGCTATGGCAAAGAGGAGGGGGGCGAGAGGGCATCCTTTTCTGATGGATCTCCATAGTGTGAAGTGGGGAGATAGAGAGCCATTCAAGGAGACCCTAGAATGGGCATTGCCAAAAAGGGTACTAACAGCTCTTTTAAAATGCTTCCCCAACCCTATGTCATGAAGGGATTGGAGAATAAAGTCCCATTCCATTTTGTCATAAGCTTTGTCAAAGTCAACTTTGAAGAAGTAGAAGGGTTGGTGGCATTCATGAGCAAAGTCAAGACCTTCCCATAGGGAGATTATGGCATCCAATATGAAGCAGCCTTTGATGAAACCTTTCTGATCGGGGAGAATAAAGTCCTTCATATGGGGACTAAGTCTCCTAGCCAGCGAAGAGGCAATAATCTTGTAGATGGACGTCAAACAGGTAATAGGTCTCCAATTGTTGAGGCCCTCTTTGGGTCCCCTCTTGTGGATCAGTTTTATAACTCCAAGGTTGATCTCAACAGGAAGAGTGCCTTTCCTAATAGCTTCTTTCCACACCAAGAGAATGAAGGGGGTCAGGAATGTTGGTGCATTTTACCCAAGCCTACATGCTTGATATATTTGATATTATCCTCATTTGTAAGTCACATGAGTAGTCATGTGAACACCTCTTGTAAAAGAATACATTTTATCTCTTGTAAATGGAAAAAGAAAAAAAGGAAAAGGATGGCTTACCTCATCCATGATGTAAAAGCAAATTCATAGCTCCAACTACCAAAATCACGAATTTTTGAGCTGAGGGAATCTCTCCTAACTTTGGGGATCACTTTTAGGTGGAGCCATTCGAATTCGAATTCAAAACTCCCTCCAAGAATAGCTATAAAAGGAGCAAGAAGGAAGAGGCGATTAGCAAGCCTTGTACGTGACCACTTCATGTCATTTTGTAGAGATTGAAGAGCTTACTCCATAGCTCTATCATTCTACTCCCATTGTGCAAAGATTCATTGCCAATGTGGTTGTAATCATATGTGAATCTATACATTTATTATCATCTACTTCTCTGTTTTGTTCTCTGCTATACTCACTCAGAGCAGTACCTTCAGAAGGTCATATCTCGAGTTCTACTGATCCGTTTTCAGTGATTTAACTTGCGTTGGATAGCTTGTACTGTCTACTTTGTGCATATAAATTTTCAAGGTCATTAGATTAATACTTTTTGAGATATCTGCATTTTACTGCTTACTGGTCTATCTCTGCAGAGCCCCGAGAATTGTGGGAATGTTCCAGAAATTGATGAAACTTGTTCTCAGTGCTCAGTCCATCATTTGAAGTGTTTTAACTTGGATTAGGAAGCTTGCTAAGTCTATTTGCTATGCCCAAAAGGAATTTTTCTAATTCCTACCAGATTGAGAGCACTGTTCATTTTTTCCAGCAGGTGTATGTCCAAAAATAGCAAGTTTTGGGAGCTAGTCATTTCGCAACTAGTCTGTCTTGACTTAAACTTTTGGGATACATGTTCCAAAGTACTTGGCTGATATTTTGGTGGATTTAGGAAGCTCAAAGGGTCTAATAATCAACTCTGAAGTCTCAGTTGGCTGGTGTGAAGCTGGTTGTAGCGGCACCTACTCATCTTTGGATTGCATCCACCATCTCTCTTCACAGTGGTATCAGAGCATAGTCAAGCAACATGGGAGATGGATTTCCATCAACAATTGACAAATTGGATCGAAACAACTACCCGGCATGGTCTCTAAGGATGGAGGCTTACCTTCAAGGGAGGAATCTATATGGATTCATATCCGGAGATGAAGCAATGCCAACCATGAGGAACAAAGGGCAACCATCACATGAAGAAGTGGAAGGACTTTCGAATTGGTGTTCGAAGGATGCACTTGCAAGGTCCTATATTCTAAACTCAATCTCTGATTTTCTTTTACCTCATGTCAAGTGATGCAAGACATCAAGAGAAACCTGGAATGCACTTGCTTCTTTCTTCTCTTCCAACACTCGAGCAAGGAAGAACCAATTGTGGATGGAGTTCACAACAATGAAGAAAAGCCCGAAGCAAAATGTGACTGATTATGTCACAAAGATGAAGGAGATTTCGGACCAGCTTGGAAGCATTGGAGAGGTAATTGAAGAGGAGCAAATCATTAGACAAATCATGAATGGAATCAAAGCAGACGACAAGTGGGAGTCGTTCACAACAGCCATGGATTTATACATGGATATGCATGTACCCGACCTCAACACACTCATGGGCCAACTCTTCACTCATGAAGCAAAGATTAGCAAAGGTGGTGAGTCCTCAAGAGGTAATCAAACTTCTGCCTTATATTCTGATAAAGCTAAGGTCAAGGACAAGTCAAAGAATAGGAAGAATGAAGATGAAGGAAGCTCTTTCCAAGCAAACTTTGCAGGTAGAGGAAGAGCTAGAGGAAGAGGCAGAGGTGGAAAGCAAGGCAGGGGGAGATTCCAATCATCTCAACCTTGCAACATATGTGGTTTATCTAACCATACTACTGAAGAATGTTTCAGGAATCCAAGGAACTCAAGAGGAAGAGGATTCAATAGAGGTGGCTATGGATCAAATAGAGGTAGATACAATGGAGGCTACAACAACAACAACAACTACTACAACAACAATTACAACAACAACAACAACTATCAAAGTGGCCATAGAGGAAGAAGAGATTACAATAACTATGCAGAGGACCAAAGTCAAGAAGATTCATTATTGATTATGAATCTATCAGCGAAGAAGGGTAAGGATGATGATCACATATTTTACATTGATTCTGGATGCTCGAACCATGTAGCAGGAAATGTGGCCTTACTTTCTGATTTGGAAGATCCTCATAACAAGCATGAAGTGCAGACAGGAGATGACACAAAGCACTCAGTGGAGAAGATAGGTAATGTGAAGACATCAGATGGGAATATGAACCTCTTAAGCAAAGTCTTGTATGTCCCTACAATTACCAAAAATTTAATAAGTGTTGGACAGATTGTTGAAAAAGGATTGCAGGTTAGATTCAATCGATTTGGAGCATATGTTGAAGACCCAAGGCAAGGCTTTCGAAGGATTGCCAAAGGAGAAAAGACAGGAAGACTTTTCACTTTTGAAGTGGAAGATACAAAGAACATAGCTTTGTTTAGCTATGGATCTCAAACTCTAACAGAGTTGGAGATATGGCACAAAAGGCTTGCTCACATTGGTGAGAGGACACTCAAACAGATTTGCAGGGACCAAAGTGTACTTGGTTTGCCTAATATCACAAGGCAACACATGATTTATAAGTGTGAAGCTTGTCAACTCGGCAAGGCTCATAGACAACCTTTCAATAAGAAAGGATATATGTATCAAAATCCTTTGGATCTAGTGCACACAGATGTGTGGGGTCCAAGTAAGGAGCCATCTATATCAGGCTCAAGATATTATGTGTCTTTCATAGATGATTGTAGCAGGTGGACCATTCTGTTTTTCATGAAGCACAAGGATGAAGTGTTTAATTGCTTTAAGAAGTATATTGCTCTTGTTGAAAACCAAACAGGTAGGACTTTGAAAAGACTCAGATCAGATGGTGGAGGAGAATACTTCTCTTCTGAATTTGATGCCTTCTTGCATGAAAGAGGCATTAAAAGGGAAGTCACTACAAGGTATACACCCGAACTCAATGGTGTAGCAGAGAGGAGGAACAGAGCTATTGTCGAAGCTGCAAGGTCCATGCTCAACGAAAAGGGATTGCCGAACTACCTATGGGCAGAGGCTGTGTCGACAGCCACATATCTCATAAATAGACTTCCATCTAAGTCACTAGATGGAACCACTCCATATGAAGTATGGAATGGAAGAAGACCTAGTCTAGAGCATTGTAAAATCTTTGGATGCTTAGCCTATGCTCACATTCCTTCTCAAGTAAGAGGGAAATTGGATCCCAAGGCAGAGAAGTGTGTATTCATTGGTTATGATCAAAACCAAAAAGGATATAGATTGTACAATCCAACCAATAAAGGATTTTCTGTGAGTAGAGATGTAATTTTTGATGAAAACAAATCATGGTTTGATGATGACAGGAAAGTGAAGCTGCCATATGACTTGGATGAAGATTTTCCATCACTTCAACCAAAGGAACCAAAGCAGCTTGAAGAAAGTGATTCGGAGATTGACCTAGAAGACTTGGAAAGACTAAAGCTATGGAAGAACAAAGGTAAAGCAAAGATGCAGGATGCTACATATGGACCAGAGAGCTCACATCAACCACTTAGAAGGTCTTCAAGGGAGAAGAAGAAACCAGAGAGGTTTGGTTATGATACTTCTTTGGTCACCAAGCACTCAATCTACATTGCAAAGGATTCAACCAATGAAGAACCTACCACATTCGAAGAAGCACAAAGCAAGAAAGCTTGGAGAGATGCAATGGATGAAGAAATGGAAGCCTTGAAGGAGAATGACACTTGGGAGCTTGTACCTAACAAGCCATCTATGAAGATAATCGGATCTCGATGGATATACAAAATCAAGAGGAATCCAGATGGAAGTATAAATAGACACAAAGCAAGGTTAGTTGCTAAAGGGTTTGCTCAAACCCATGGTATTGATTATGAGGAGACTTTCTCTCCTGTTGCAAAAATGCCTACAATTAGGGTTCTCATTAGTCTTGCTGCATCTAGAAATTGGAATCTTTATCAACTTGATGTAAAGAATGCTTTCTTGAATGGATGGATTTCTGAGGAAGTGTATATGGCACAACCTCCTGGATATGAGGATGCACATCATCCTAACTATGTATGCAAACTAAAGAAAGCTTTGTATGGATTGAAGCAAGCTCCAAGAGCTTGGAATTTCAGATTGGTGACTTATTTGCAGGACCAAGGATTCAAAGCTAGCAAGGCGGATACCTCTTTGTTCATAAAGAGGAATGGATCTGAAGTGATCTATTTATGTGTGTATGTTGATGATATTATTATCACAGGCAATGATCTTGAAGGAATCAAACAGGTAAAGAGTCAAATGAAGGAGGAGTTCAAAATAAGTGACCTCGGACCACTCACTTATTTTCTTGGATTGGAGTTGATCTACACAGATTCAGGTATATACATCACACAAAGGAAGTATGTCCATGACATGCTCGTCAAGTTCAAGATGGAAAATACCAAGTGTGCAGGTACACCTATGGAGCAAAATCATAAGCTTAGTGCTTATGAAGGAGAGCCAATTGAAGACATCACAAGCTATCAAAGCTTGGTTGGAAGTTTGAACTATGCAACACTCACAAGGGTGGATATATGCTATAGTGTTAGCATATTGAGTCAGTTTATGCATAAGCCGAGAAGACCACATATGGAAGCGGCCAAGAGAGTCCTCAAGTACCTAAAGGGGACCATGAATGAAGGTTTGTTCTATTCATATACTTCAGATATTGAGCTAAAGGTCTACTCAGATGCAGATTGGGCCGGATCTAAAGATGATAGAAGAAGCACATCAGGGTATATATCATTTGCAGGTTCAAAAATCATTTCTTGGTCATCGAAGAAGCAACCAACCGTGGCATTATCTTCTACTGAAGCAGAATATAGAGGTTTGGCTAATGCAACTCAAGAAATCATGTGGTTAAAGTCTTTGTACACAGATCTTGGACTTCATTCTTCAACACCTCATATTTTTGGTGACAACACAAGCTCACTACATCTAGCAGCTAATCCGGTATACCATGCTAGAACCAAGCATATTGAAGTACACTACCATTACGTAAGGGAGAAGCTAATGAGCAAAGATATTCAACTATCTTATGTCTCTACAGATATGCAATGTGCCGACATGTTGACTAAAGCTCTTGATGGTATGAAGCTAAGTAGATTCAAGTTGATGATTGGCTTGCAGGAAATCAAGGACAATTGAAGACTTATTTGGAGGCCAAGCATGTTAGGCTTGAGGGGGAGCTGTTGGTGCATTTTACCCAAGCCTACATGCTTGATATATTTGATATTATCCTCATTTGTAAGTCACATGAGTAGTCATGTGAACACCTCTTGTAAAAGAATACATTTTATCTCTTGTAAATGGAAAAAGAAAAAAAAGGAAAAGGATGGCTTACCTCATCCATGATGTAAAAGCAAATTCATAGCTCCAACTACCAAAATCACGAATTTTTGAGCTGAGGGAATCTCTCCTAACTTTGGGGATCACTTTTAGGTGGAGCCATTCGAATTCGAATTCAAAACTCCCTCCAAGAATAGCTATAAAAGGAGCAAGAAGGAAGAGGCGATTAGCAAGCCTTGTACGTGACCACTTCATGTCATTTTGTAGAGATTGAAGAGCTTACTCCATAGCTCTATCATTCTACTCCCATTGTGCAAAGATTCATTGCCAATGTGGTTGTAATCATATGTGAATCTATACATTTATTATCATCTACTTCTCTGTTTTGTTCTCTGCTATACTCACTCAGAGCAGTACCTTCAGAAGGTCATATCTCGAGTTCTACTGATCCGTTTTCAGTGATTTAACTTGCGTTGGATAGCTTGTACTGTCTACTTTGTGCATATACATTTTCAAGGTCATTGGATTAATACTTTTTGAGATATCTGCATTTTACTGCTTACTGGTCTATCTCTGCAGAGCCCCGAGAATTGTGGGAATGTTCCAGAAATTGATGAAACTTGTTCTCAGTGCTCAGTCCATCATTTGAAGTGTTTTAACTTGGATTAGGAAGCTTGCTAAGTCTATTTGCTATGCCCAAAAGGAATTTTTCTAATTCCTACCAGATTGAGAGCACTGTTCATTTTTTCCAGCAGGTGTATGTCCAAAAATAGCAAGTTTTGGGAGCTAGTCATTTCGCAACTAGTCTGTCTTGACTTAAACTTTTGGGATACATGTTCCAAAGTACTTGGCTGATATTTTGGTGGATTTAGGAAGCTCAAAGGGTCTAATAATCAACTCTGAAGTCTCAGTTGGCTGGTGTGAAGCTGGTTGTAGCGGCACCTACTCATCTTTGGATTGCATCCACCATCTCTCTTCACAAGGAACTCATCAAGGGCTATGAAAAACTCATTGGGGATACCATCAAGCCCAGGAGATTTGCAGGGTTTCAATTTACGAATGGTTTCTAAGACCTTACCGGCAGTGAGGGGCAGGTCCAGCAAGGCAACCAGGCGAGGAGGAACAATTTTTTTTCTTTTAAGAGCAATAGAAGCTCTAGCTCCGCGGATATCCTCCCCCCACTTGGGAGAGCCAGAGAAAACATCCGTAAAGAAGCCCGTGGCCTCCTGCAAATTCTCCTCCATATTAATAACACATCCACCAGACTTTTTCAATAACATCGGAATGAATTCCTTACATTTCTTCTTTTTGAGCAGAGAAAACATGTATTGATTGGGATGATCATACTTCCCCGCCCAAAATTCTCTTGAAGCAGAGAGAAGGCTACTAGCCTCAAGGTACTCCTCGTACTTTAATCTCTCCTGAAGGCATAAAAGTGCGTCCATGTGGTTGGTCCTTTAGAGGCCAAAATGGAGTCTATTTCCTTGGAAATTTGAAGTCTTCTTCTAGATCTAATGCTTTTCCTGAGATTCTTGTATGATGATTATATCAATCATTTATGTGGATGATATTATAGTCACAGATCCCAAAGATGCAGATTTGCAGATGTTCAAAGAAAAATTGAAGCAAACATTTGATGTGAATGATTTAGGCATTTTACATTATTATCTTGGGATTCAGTTTCTGTTTCGAGATCAGTGTATCTATATGACACAGCAGAAGTACATTGAGAAACTCTTGGAGAGGTTTCAGATGAGTGATTCTAAACCTATGCAAACACCTATGAATCAGAACGCAGCTTTACAAATGGTAGCAGATGTAGAGCCATTTGATGCTACTCTATATAGTCAAGCAGTTGCTTGCTTGATATATCTCTGTAATACACGTCCTGATATACAGTTTGCAGTTTCTCAAGTATCAAGCTTCATGCAGAATCTGATAGTCTTACATTGGAAAGCAGTAAAGCAGATCTTTCGATATTTGAAGGGAACTTCAAATTTCGCTATGGTATTTTCAAAATCTACACATTTGTTACTAAAAGGATTTTCAGATTCTGATTGGGCACGTGATAGAGACACAAGAAGAAGTACTAGTAGATTTCGTTTTTATCTTGGAGATTGTCTATCTCATGGCTTTTGAAGAAACAACCCACTATTGCCACTTCATCGTGTGAAGCTAAATATCGTGCAACATGGAAGTTTGAGTATTGTTGTCCTTACCTTTGTTAATTTCATTACTTTGTGATTAACACATAAGGTTCTGTTGTTGATATACGTTTGTGCGATCGTAATCAGTAATTTTATGTGATGCACTGCGAACAGTATTAATAGTAAATCTGTGAGAAGGCTAACTAGAGTCTTGATAGTAATTCAGATTAAACAGTGTGTTGAATGTTAACGTATTGCGGTTTGGATAAGTTAATTGGGAAAATCAAGTTACAGGGCCTCTGATTTATCAGACCCCTACCACTCCCAAGAACCCGAAAGAACTTAAAATGCCTGTAATGTAAAAGTGCATTTTAACACTGGCGCTGTCTGTCGGAAGGTGGCCATAGATTGTGAATCAATAGTAAGGTGGAGTAGTACGTAAGTGGTGTAGAGGTGATATATGCCGGTTACTCGGTCCGGCAAGTCGTATCCGAAGTACAGGAGAGACTAGCATCTCTGGACAGTACCAAATTTGTTAGGGACACCCCGAGTCGGCAGAAGCATAGACCGGTTAAGTCCAGTTGTCGAAGGAACAAAGTCTGTTAGTAGCGATTCCGGTAGAATTCCGGTGATACAGGAGGAAATCTCGGTAGATTCCGGTGTAATTTTGGTACAGTCTGCAGAAGGTACAGAAACTTCGGAGTGTACAGGTACACATTGCGCAGCTGACCCGACACCGTCTGGTCAGGATTCGAACTCCTCCGAGAATAAAGTGGTGTTACCCAGAGTGATAATTTGGTCTCAGTTGCAGGGAATTTACAGTTTTCCGGTGATAGTGTGATACTCCCTGGTGAATCTTCACTTCAGACACCACTATTCGGGGCAAATTTTCCTACTTGGGATATCCAAGCTGAGGATAGGCTCTTCGATTTGGAGATCCGTAAGAGATTGAACGCTATTTTCAAGCCGGAAGGTGAGCAGTCTGACCATACAGACTTCGAAGGACCGGAAACACCTCCTTAGAATTCAGGAGACAGCAACGGTACCACTACCAGCACCATGAGTGGACAACAACAGCAGCAGCAGTAGCAACAGCAACAACAGCAACAGCCCCTTCCACTACGACCAGTTCCAACAGGGGTAACTTACACAAAGTTCGGTGGATTTCCAGGTGACGACCCTGATGCCCATGTGCGTACTTTTGAGATAAGTTATGCCGTACTAAACCATCCACCCGATCCGGCATACAAGGCCATTGTATTCCAATCTACATTAGTCAATGAAGCAGTGAGATGGTTAACAGAGTATGATTTCAATCATTTTGTTACCTATGAGGTGGTAAAAGATGCATTTTTACAGCGGTTCCGGTTGAAGAAAAACCCTGCCGAAATCTTCGACTATCTGTAGAACAATCGACAGAAGCTGCACCAGACTCTTCAGGAATATGCCACATTATTTAGAACTCATTTAAGACAATTGCCTCCGGCACATGCTAATTTACCGAATGATGTTATAACCCAGTGGTTTATTAATGGTTTGACCCCACAGCTTAAACAAATCATGATCATCCGTTGTGTGGGTGTTATGACACTGGATGCTGTTATAGCAATGGCCTTGCAACTAGAGAATAAGATTGGGGGATTCACCAAAGATTTGGAGTGGTTGAAGGCCAGTAAAAACGTTACAGATGATCTGGCTAAACAGATGTATTGCATTAAGTGCAAAAATCCCGGGCACACCAGTGCCACCTGTACCCTTAATCAGATGTATTGGGCCATCTGCAATATCACCGGACACTCAACCAAAAATTGTGCGTATAATGCCAAAGTGCAGGGATGAGCAGCTGTAAATGCCATTATACAAGAACCAGATCAACCCGCAACCCAATATGTACCACTGCAGATGCGAAACAATCAACAGCAAGGATACCGAAATTACCGGGGACAGCGGAATACCAACTTCAATGCAAATTTTTGGCAGGCCAGTACATCAGAGGAGAATACTTCTCTACCACCACCTCAATGTCACTTTTGCGGTGAACTTGGCCACATCCGGAGATTCTGCAAGGATGGAGCCGAATACGACCAACGAAAGAAAGAGCGCAAGATTCTGATGACCAACATGGTCTATATCTCCCCAGTGGAATCGCAAACAGTAGTGATCCAGACAAGATCCGGTAAGCAGTTGCAACCCACAGCTGAGGTGTTTGAACCTGGTATCCGTGAATAGCAGCGAATGTATACCAAAGCCAGCCAATGGACCGCCAAAGAACCGACCGTGTTCCCCGATCCAATGCCGGTGACACAGGTTCCCCTGCCAAATGGGAAAGCACATGAACAAGACTCTACTCCAGTAACAGGAGAATCATCATCGGAACCAGTGAAGAGTGCAATTCCAACAGACCAGGTATGGGATATTCTCTCGAAGGCTTCAATTACGCTCCCTTTGGGGCAACTACTCGCCTTGGTGCTCGGAGTTAGGCAACAATTCCAGCAACAGGTCAATCTTGAATCTCCCAATACTCGGGCGACCGCAACAATACAACCGAAAAATGATTCTACGGTGGATCATTATGTCCCCTTAATCACTGTCTAGCATAAAAATCACAAGATTACACAAGTATTAATCGACGGTGGTTCCGGTGTGAACATAGCAATTGCAGCTCTCTACAAGAAGTTAGGGTGGACCCAAATTGAGCCCGTTCAATTCTTTGTCAGAATGGTAGATCAATCTCGAGTCCATCCGGTGGGACTCGTAAGGAATATCCCGATTACTTTGCAGGGCACAACGTTTAAAATGACTTTCGTAGACTTAGAACTACCAGAATCTAGCCTCGACTATAATCTTTTGTTCGATCGACCATGGTTGAAACAGGCCAAAGTTATACAGGATTGGTCAGCGCAGGAACTGACTTTTAAAGATAATCACCGTAAATATGTTGTCAAACTAGATGCCATTCAGCCCTGTGAACTTCATGCCAGACCCTATGTAGCAGAGCTCGTCCACATGTTGGATGGCTTATCTGATGATTAAGAAGAGGCGTTTTTGACGAACAATAAAGATTTGATTTCCTTAGGTACTATAGATCTGCAATCTGTCGCAGACAACTGGAGTCCGGCAGTCTGTACGGTTGTTCCCCTGACTAGAGACACAGATGCAGATGATAATGTTGCTATGGATGGAGCTACTCTGCAACAACTTTTACAATCAGCTGACGACTTCGGGAAACCTCGTCAATTTTATGTCCCGGAAGACCAATTAGTGACCTATAATTTAGGTAATGAAGCTAATTCGCGACCTGTTAAGATTAAGGCAGGATTGTCCGAGGCCTTTCAAGGAGATTTGATCTGACTCCTATGTGAGTTTTCTGATGTTTTTGCCTGGAATTATCGCGATATGAAGGGTCTTGATTTGCGAATATATCAACATCGAGTCGTGCTTAAGCCGGAAGCAAAGCCAATTAAACAATCCACTTACCGCATGAATCCCAATTATGCAGCACAGGTCAAAGTAGAGCTCGATAGGTTGCTGAAGGTGGGATTCATCGTACCAATAGAGCACGTTGAATGGATATTTCCGATCGTTATTGTTCCTAAGAAAAATAAGCAGCTCCGAATATGTGTGGATTACCGGAAACTGAATGGGGCCATGGTACTTGATCCGTTTCCTCTTCCCTTTCTTGACACAATGCTTGATAGAGTGGCTAGGCATGAGATGTACTCCTTTTTGGACGGCTACAGTGGTTATAACCAGGTCAGAATGGCTGAACAACACATACCGAAAATGGCTTTCATTACAAACTGGGATGTTTTTGCTTGTACGGTCATGTGGTTAGGGTTACGGAATGCTCCCAACACATTTCAACGCTATATGCAGGAAGATTTCTCACCCTACCTAACCACTTTTATGCAAGTCTATTTAGATGACTTCTCTTTATTCGACAAGATTGCGGTGCACCTGTATCATTTACGGTGTTGTTTTGAGAAATGCCGTGAATACCGACTCTGCCTGAACCCGACAAAATCTATTTTTGTGGTGTCTTGTGGTAAACTCCTTGGACATATCATATCGGCACAAGGTATCCAAGTTGATCCAGACAAAGTCGCAGCTGTGTTGGAAGCACCCATTCCTACAACGCCGAAAGAGGTTATGCGCTTCTTGGGTCAAATCCGATGGCATGGCAGGCATCTACGTGGCTCGCCCATTTAGCAACACCATTGAATCGGCTAATGACTAGTACTCCAGGACAGTTCGAATGGACTCTGGAATGCCAAACTGCATTCGATCATCTAAAAGGATTATTGACGCAAGCTCCCATTTTGCAACCTCCTGATTGGGAATGCCCATTCCATGTCTTTGTAGATGCATCGGATATCGCCATTGGCAGTGTTTTAATGCAACAAAGGGACAAATGCTTTCGGCCTGTGTACTATGCAAGTCGCCAACTCGCTCCGGCAGAAAGGAATTATTCTGTCACTGAATGAGAATGCCTCGGATTGGTATATTCTGTAAAGAAATTCAGGCATTATTTGCTAGGCCGCAAATTCACCTTTCATGTGGATCATGCTGCACTTGTATATCTTGTCTGGCAGCAACATTTAGGGGGTCGCTTGGCTCGTTGGGTCTTATTGCTACAAGATTTTGACTACGAAGTGATTCATCAACCAGGTACAGCCCATGCCTTAGCAGACTTTCTCTCTTGGTTGGATTCCGGCGAAGCTCCGGTGGGCGTTGACGATACCACACCAGCAATTTACGCTGCTGACCCAGCTTGTGACGAATCTCCCAAACATCTTGTACAGCCTACCTATTATGATACATTGTTAACTTTCCTGACTGATGGTTGTCTTCCTCTTCATACACCTCCTGCTATGCGACGGAAGATTGCAGTTTATAGTCGCCGATTCCGCTTGCTGGTAGGACAGTTGTACTATATGGACCACACTGGTGTATTACTTTGTTGCATTCCGCCACATGAAGCAAACTCAGTCATCACTATGGCACATTTGATACCCTCCGGTGGACATTTTGCTGCAGATCTCACTCATCGGAAGATCTTGCAAAGTGGGCTTTGGTGGCTAACCATGTATAAAGACGTACTTCAGTTTGTATAGCACTGTGACACTTGTCAACGGGTTGGACAGCCATTATAGAGACACTTTTTTTCTCTGCAACTTGTATTACCTTTGGAACCTTTTCAGAAGTGGGGCCTTGATTTTATTGGACCTATCACACCACCAGCAACCCTTAGCAACAATCGTTACATCTTGACCTGCACAGATTATGCTAACAGGTGGGCAGAAGCTTGGGCCTTATGGTCCGCTACAGCTGTTTCGGTGGCAAAATGCCTGATGAAGGATGTTTTTCTACGTTATGGATTACCTCTAGAACTTGTGACAGATCAAGGAACACATTTTGCTAACAATTTAATGCAAGTACTAATGCACACTTTTCAAATTCTGCATAAATTCAGTTCCCCATACTATCCTCGTGCTAATGGTTTAGCTGAAAGTACCAACAAGACACTGTTAAGTATGCTTCGCAAATTGATTGTGGAATCACCAGAAAGATGGGATCAATTACTACCTGCAGTCTTATGGGCATACCAGACTACATACAAAGTTGCAACCGGACTGACTCCTTTCAAGCTTGCTTATGGGTTGGAAGCAATTGCACCTATGGAGATTGTCGTGCCAAGCTTACACGTGGCCATAACTCAGAAGCTGTTACCCGAAGACTCTTTGCCATTTCGGTTGGAAGCACTCAAAAACTTGGATGAACATCGTTGGGAAAGCTTTCTAACTCTTCAAGAAGTTCAGTTGCGGCAAGCCTGAACTCATGATCGTTTCCTCAAGACTCCTGTGTTTACGGTGGGCCAACTTGTGCTCTTTTATAAGGCTAAATCAAATCGTTCTACTGGAAAATTTAAATTATGGTGGTTCGGTCCTTATCAGATTAGTGAGAAAGTGGGACCAGCTACTTTTCGGTTGACTACCTTGACCGGAGTTCCTCTTCCTAAAGTGATCATTGGTTCAAAATTACGGCCGTATCACCAAGCGCTTGATCCTCGCTGACGTGTCCTTCGTTTTTTTGCGTGTCACTTATTTTCTTTTTTATTTTTGCGTGTTAGTTGAATAAGACCGTAAGCTCCTCGTTTTGACACATAATCATAATTAATCGCCACCTTGTGTTAGTGATTCTGCTCATGCATGCCCGACGTAATTATGAAGGTTATCATCTCAACATCGCGCGATGGTTAAGGGTTTCTGATCGCTTCCCATTGTCACGTGTCTACTTAATCCTCTTCTTTTCCCTGTTAATCGCTATTGTGTCTGTGTGCTCTGTGCGTTGTGTTTCTTGTGTTTGCCGTGTCTTCGTGTTCTTGTGATTTCGAGTGTGCATCATGGAAGCTTTAGCTAATTTTGCTACCTTCCGTGACGGACTCCCTCATGACGTGAGTGAGTTCTTGCATATTCGCGGCCTACTAAACTTCGCTGAATTGCCTTGGCATTCAGTGGAGTGTCATCCTTATTATGCACAAATTATTGCAGCCATAGCCGCCACTCCTGCTACCGAGCAGAGTTGGCCGATTACATGTTTACCATCTCGCGTCGTCATCACATTAGCATCATTCGCTGCAGCATTCCGTTTGCCCATAGAAGGCGTGGAGAATGGTCCTCTCCTTCCTATTGCGACTATGGTAGAATTATTCCCACGACACTCATCGAATGAATACGCCATCTTGTGTCGTCCTGACTCCGATCGAACCGCATTACAATTCTTAGTTGCCATATTGAATTTACAGAAACGTACTTATGGGATTTCACGCCCGTTTTATTCGATGATTGACATGGCTTCCCGTGAGCCTGTTAATTTTGCTTCGTTCTATTTTCGGCGCATTCACCGTGAATGTGTTACGGTTATTAAGCATGTTAACAAGGGAGAGCTTCCGCATTCGCGTTTACTGCATATCATTACCTTTCTGTTCCCAGCCATTCAAGCCGTGCAACCCCCGCCAAGAGCTCGAATCTTGTACCATGAAGAATCTGCCCAAGTGCTCGAAGATACAGAAGATGATGATGAAGATATCTTCCAACTCCTTCGCCGGAAACGTAGAAGGATAAGCACAACTGAAAGTCAAGAACAAGGTTCCGCCGCTGGAAATAAAGCAGAAAGAAATGAAGAAGAAATTTTTCACGACATTGCCACCTCAATTCACCTTGATTCGTCTACCCAGTCTTCTCCCATCCGGCAACAGGAATACAGTGCGTCCACTGCTGACTCCAAAGAGAACTCTTCTCGGGCGGATTCTCAGCACTCGATTCCAGAAGATGTGCAAGTTATTATTGCGGAGATGGTAAATGAAGTACTTACCTTGGTCGATGCAGTAATTGACCGGACTGAAATGACTACGCAGCAACCTGCTGGAATAGTGTTGGTGCCCAACAGTCTTACCCTCACTCCTCCACCAATGCCTCCGGTCGAGCCCATTGTCCCCATTCAACCCATTATCCTTGTTCAACCGATTGTTCCTGAAGAAACTGCTACTTCATCATCTTCACCTAACTATTCTCCACCATCTTCCCATCACCTCTTGTGAGCTTCGTCATCCCAGCCACTACCTCCTCTCTCTCTTCCGGTCCCCATGTTTACTGAGTTAGCATCCATGGATCGTATGTTGATCCAATTGTCGCAGCAACTACCAATGCAGATGAAGGAGGTTACTGACAATCTCAGACAAGAACTACAACACAAAGTTGATCTATTAGAAGCGGATATTACTCCATTGCAAGAGGAAGTAGATGCAGTGAAGGCTGAAAACCATGCTTTGCATGTACAGATTCAACAGCTCCAGGATAGACTTGCCGAACAGGATTCATTGATCAGTCAAAGAGATGCTGCGTTGGCTGAGTTAAGAGCCAAAGATGATTTATTAAGTGTTTGTGATGCAGAAATTCTACAGTTGAAACAGTTAGTACAAGATAAAGAAAGCACTTGGAAATTTACTGGAAGAAACGCGAGTACAGCTTGATGAAGTTGTACAGCGAGGACAGGAGATGGCGGATTTAGCCAAGCGGACTAATGAAGAACTCCAGAGAGCAAATGCCAATTTGTTTGAGGAAAATTCTGCTCTTAAAACTCATATGAATTTAACCACTCAACTCTAGAAGGAGATAGCAGGGGTAAGAAAGGAACGAGATGCATATTACCAGACTATCCAGTATCAAGCCCACGAGTTGGAGAGACGAGAAAAGCAATTAGGTGTTCAAGCTGACAGACTCTCAAGGGTAGATGATCAGATCAATGAGATGAGATTGCGCCGAGATGCAGCACTAGCAAATGATTTCTACCTGCAAGAGGCTTTTTTGCAGACACAGGCTGAAATTTTGATGAGTCAAGTAATTGCGGCAAGTTCAGTTAGAACTGATGCTCATCTCGTAGAACCGGAGATCCTAAAAAAGATGTTGGACTCGCTGAAACAGAAGATTTCTAGAGCTTTTAAGTTAGCCAGAACCATGTATATACAGGGTATAGTAGATGAGACCTAACTTTTGTTCCATTGCGGGTTCAAGTCCACCGTGCGTGCTAGTGTAAGCCGTCGGATTGGCATTTTGTATTTTCATTGTTCCTGTATTTTCCTATTCCGCACGAACAGAAAGATCATGAGAAGAGATGTATCGACTTATCAACTAATAAAAAGACATTGCGGTGACGCTCCGAAAACGACAAGCGGGATCGCCAGATTGTCTGTTTGGGCGATTGCGGTCTGTGGAGAAGCCGTAGTGTAGTGTTCGTGAAGTTTGAGTATTGTTGTCCTTACCTTTGTTAATTTCATTACTTTGTGATTAACACATAAGGTTCTGTTGTCGATATACGTCTGTGCGACGGTAATCAGTAACTACTACGTGACACACTGCGAACAATATTAACAGTAAATCTGTGAGAAGGATAACCAGAGTCTTGACAGTAATTCAGATTAAACAGTGTGTTGAATGTTAACGTATTGCGGTTTGGATAAGTTAATTGGGAAAATCAAGTTACAGGGCCTCTGATTTATCACACCCCTACCACTCCCAAGAACCCAAAAGAACTTAAAATGCCTGTAATGTAAAAGTGCATTTTAACAGTGCACTTGTTCTATGACATAGAATTGTGTGTGCATCTCACAAGGATTTATGTCATCTAAAGGAACCACATATTTACGGTGGTTGCATTTAACGATAAGCTCATGTAAAGACCAATCTTGTAACACTTTGGCCTACTTCAGCCAAGGTCTATCGGATAATAAATTGTAATCCAAGATGGATTCGGGCAGGTCCATAACTAGGAGATTCGTTTTAAATATTGATCCATGTAAAGTGATAGGAATATCCCATACAACCCAACCGGATGAACTCACAACTGATTAGCCATACACACAAAAAGATTAACAGGTTCAATATGGGTCCATCCAAGCTTTTTACAAATAGTCGTCGTGGAAATATTCACTTGTGACCCTCCATCAATTTTTACCTGAGAGATCTTATGATTTTGGAACCACATAATAATTAAGGGGACAACATGGTCTACCGTAGAGTCAGCTTCCATACTAATTGTAGTCGTGGCCAGTGCACAAGTGGATGTGGGATCGGTCTACTGTTGAAACTGCTTTTGGATACCTGGCACTAAAATTAGGAGCTATCCCAAAGGGATGTTTATTGTGGATTTAGATAAAATGTCCCATGCTACACTTGAACTAGTCAATTCCATTGTTGTTTCTGGTGGGATCGTTGGCCGTATTGCGACTGGGTCCGATGTGGATTTTTTTTATTGCTCAACTCTCTGTCGCGTAACTGGTGCAGAATCAAGAAATACTGGTGATTCTTCTCTGGCCCATCTCAATGCCTTGGAAAATGTGCACTATTGTTCTTTTACACTTGCTTCAAAGACTTTTGTAGCCAGGTGGAATGTCTTACTGGAACAGGTTTGAACTGCCACTACCTACGTATCCGCTGCTGAAATGTAAACCATGTTTGCCATTGGGATTTTTCTCTCCTTCTTTTGCTTTTCATATTCACGGGCTTCTTTACAATGATGGCATATATGGCCGATCCCCCCACAAAAATGACATTTAGGTGGAGGCAAGGCCATACCGTTACTTGTATGCGCTTGGTTACACTGAGTCTGACCAGAGTTACCTGTCTGTGGTCCCCATCAATTTTACTTTTTCTAGTATTTAACCACTCTAGGGCTTCTGTGAAGCCGTCAACCTTATGCTCCAATTGGAGTGCCATAGCTATTACGCCATCTAGGGTCATTCTACCAACAGAGCAATAATCATGACTTGTTTTAATTGGTGGTTCAATCCATTAATAAACCATTGCATTCTTACATTGTCTAGAAGATTCCTATGGGCTAGGGGAAGCTATCGTAAGTGTCTGCAGAACAAGGTGGCGTATTCTTGCACACTCTAATGCATTTTTTGCCGGTTATTCTCTAAATAGTCAAAAATCTCTATAGCATTTTTCTTTAGTATAAAGCATTGTAAGAAAGCATTCTTCATATCATCATACATCGTGAAATGGTTAATATCATATTCAGACAACCAACAGGATACTTCGCTCACTAAGGTCGATTGAAACACTATAGCTCTGTATGTCGGGTCCGCCGGATTGTTTAGTACTGCATAATTAATCTAAAAAGTATGCACATAGGCATTTGGGTCATCACCAGGGAAACCTCTAAATTTTTCATATGTAAATCTCATAGTGGATGGCCTCTATTGACCACCTTGTTGTTGTTGTTGTTGTTGGTGGTGTCGGTGTTGTTGTTATTGTTGTTGTTGTTGCTCTTGTTGATTCTGATTGTCTGCCATGAATTCGGGATTGGGATCTGTTGGCTGTTCAAAATCATGCATATAAATGATTCTATAGATTGATCTGTTGCACAATTATCCGTTGAACCCTTCGGTGGTACTAGTTCATTGATATTTCTGAGTTCTACTAGCTTATGATTAAAAAACAAGTTTTTAGGAATTTAAGTCTTAACAAACATGCTGGATCCCACTCTTTTGACAAGTAATCAATGAAAGAATCCTTCCTATCACTCCACGAGTATAAGGATTCATCTTGTACAAATGGCTCAATAGGAGTACTTGGTTCAGGGCTACAACCAATAGTTTTCTCGATAGTTCCAACAAATCTACTACTTTCTTCAATAACTCGTTTGGTCGTTTTAGTAGGCATTGGAAACCCACCTAATTCGATAGTACCACCGAACACCAAAACACTACCACCAAAGACCGAACCATTGTTGAAAGGCACCAAATTATCACCGAGTTTGGTACCAATACCACTCACCGAGCTCTCACCGAATTGTATCGGACTCAATCCCAGTATGCTTTGCAACCCAGAAGTAAGGAAGTGTTATGGTGCGACCCTAATGGTTCATGTTACGTCTTTTCCCTCAAATGAATTCCCTTCAATATTACTGCATGGTGGTGTTCCTAGATTACTATTTACTTTCCACGGATGTTTATCATTCTGATATTTAGGATAGGTTTCTCCTGAACTCATTATAGGCATGCATAACAGGGTCTTCTCTCAAAAGTATATTCTAAGCTTCTATCAAGAATTATATTCCAAGCCCCATGGCCACTACCAATGTTAAATTTTTGTCGTAACCTTACTCTACAAGGTTCTTGGGTTGGACAAGGGCCTGTAAGAACAGAGGCCTTATAGTATTTTTCCCACTTCACATACCAGCCAGTTAACACAACCACCACTACCAATACAAGTTAATCTTAACTTATTAATGTTCAGATTTTCACCAATTACATGTACGATCACGACTTCTCACTGACACACCACTTGGAATCTTATATACGTAAAGATACTTGTCCCGTAATAACTATTGTGTGATTAATGACTACTAGATTCACTTATATTGAGCAATATACATAGATTCCGAATACTTTATCATTAACAAGATTATGGCACGTGCACACCAACTTTCAACCAAACTTCTTTAATAGTTAATTACTTTAGCCAAAATAGATCACTTATCTGTAATTAACAACACCAAACAGAACTCCTACATATGCACACAACTGAGCAAGAGCAATTCTACACTCGATCACTCCACCATAGACAGTCCGGCACAGATCTGCCATGCACCTCTCCATCGCTAAGAAACACGAGTACATTCCCTCTTTTATACTAATGTGAAAAAAAGATACATCGCTTCGTCCATTATGGCATTTCATTGAAGTATTTACAAAAATGGCTATGAATATCACAAAGTTTAATATGACGGCCTAACACTTTATATATCGGTGGGTCTGCTCTTTCAAAATGTCCTATGGTACATTGAATGGCTTCATTATTTTATCTAAATCATTGTTCTTGATCTTAGCTTCTTTCATGACTCTCACCACTACATCTTCAAAATTTTGCATTAAGGGAGACACTCGTAGTGCCTTCTCTCTCTGATTCTTGCAGTGTATGGAATTTAATGTTGATCAATTTGTAGCTCTTGTTGATCATGTATTGTTGAATGAACGATCGGGGGAGAAAGAGGGCATACTTCAATCTTCTCAGTAGTCAAATGAGTGCTTGGAACTACTGGTGTCCCATTGTTTATTCCCTATGCTAATTGAGCTTGTAATTCTACAATTACTTGGCCTTTTCCTTTATTTTGTTCCTTTGGCTCTTTGAGCTCGTCTTCACTTTTATTTTTCTCTCATAGATGAGTGAGTTGATCTGCATCTTTCTTACATTGTCCTGTGTACTTGGCCAACTACCTCCTTCCATTTATTGCATAGCTCGGTTGTGTCTTGTATGTATTTGGATTTCCATTGGATATGTAATATTTGCTCCTACTTGATTTGATCTATGTACCTTTCTAATTGTGCTCGTAGCTCCATATTGTCTTCATTCGTAGTAGTCGGTGCTTCCATAAGGTGGTTCAACAAAATTGATGCCACTGATTCTTTATTCCTGCATAATGCATTAGCTACATCTATATATACTTTGGTTTGTGTTTCAAGAAGCTTGCTTCTATTTGTTAGGCTAATTTTTTCTACTTCACAGACTTCATATTTATTCTTGCTCTCCATGCCCTCTTGCAGTAACTTCTCTTCTTCTTTCTTTACTTTAGCTAGTTGTCTTTGGAGGTTGTCATTCTCTTCTTTTAATATACCATCTGTTCCTTGATGCACATTTGTTCCTTTTTATTAAGTGAAAGTTTAGTATTCATGAGCATTTTCTTGTTCATATTCTTTATCTTCCTCCATGAGATGTTGTTGTGTGTCCATGGCTCTCTAGATCATGTGTTTGACTACAAGCTTTAATTGGGCCACATCCACATTGAGTCATGTTTGTGGTATGACTAGTGGTTTGCTTGTGAGAACCTCTTTACCTTTATTAATAGGTAAGGTCTCATTGAATGGCTACCTAATTTGTAGTTGAATATGTGGCTCAACCTCTTTATCTTTTGCAACTTTGGAACAACTTCCTTCATATATCACATCCACGGGGGATGGCTTCGCTATTATCCTTATTCATTCAAAAGATGCTTTGGCTCTTCTTCTTGTTGAACTTCTTCTTTTGGGTGTACCATAATTTATGGCCCTTCTTTTGTAATCCCCTTGAATTATAGCCTCATGTTTTTAGTAATGTGAAGTGTCTAAGTCTGGTCTTTTGCAAGTGTTCTTTCCTATTCCTCTTCAGTTGCATTCTCTTTTTCATCCTTTTGTTCAATGGCCACCTCCTGCTGGACAACTATTTGATCCATCTCATCCCACCTTCCATCGTCATTGACTTATATGTTAAGATCCACATTCATGGTAGATTTTTCTCTATCAACATGGGATTCTGAAGATGAACTAGAGTTAGATAATTCTAGCTCCTTATATCATTCCATTTGTGATAGTCTTTTACCCATTTTATTCCTTTTTACATCACTCATTTGGTGAAAGTGGTGACCTTGTACTATTAGGTTCACATTCCCTTCCATATATGTGTGCATGGTGTGGAGGGCTTCTTGTAATTCTTCTTCTATGATGGGTAGTGGTTGCACCAAAGTTGACCTCGAAATTGTGTGCATTCTTTTTTATGATGGATTGGTATCTACCACTGTGTCTTATGTCATTCTCTTTGAACCTCTCATCATAGACTTTGAGCTTGTTCTAGCCTTGCGAGCCAAAATCTTAATAGAATTGAAAGAAACTACACTACCACTGAAAATGAATGTATGTCGATGATCTTTGTAATAAACAAATATAGGCATCTCTTTACTTATCCAACCATTTAAGAATGCATTTTTCACATCAAGTTGGAGGAGTCTCCAATTCCTTGCAGCAGTTACACTTATCAATGTCCTGATTGTAGTCATCTTTGCAACTGGTGAGAATGTTTCCTCATAGTCTATACCATGAGTTTATGAGCATCCTTTGGCAACTAATCTTGCCTTGTACCTGCAAACTGATCCATCTGAATTTCTTTTAACTTTATATACCCATCTGCAACCAATTACCTTTTGATTCGGCGACATTGGAACCAAATCCCAAGTGTCCATTTCCTTCAATGCATCTATCTCTTCGTTCATGGCCTTTTCCCAATTAGGGTTTCCCTTTGCCTCTTCATAGGTTGAGGGTTCCTCTGAAATAGAGTCTTTTGCCAAGTAGATTGAATGCTTTGTAACAAATGTGGAATCATATCCATACCTTTCTGGTTGTTTCTTCTCTCTTGCTGATCTTCTAGGTGCTTGTTTGGAGCATTCTCCAACCTCTTGCATCTTTGCTTTGCCTCTTGACTTCCATAGCTTGTAATCCCTTTCTCTTTCATCTTGGTCATCGTCTGTATCACTTCTTGGATCCTGGACCTGTGTATCATGCTTGCTTCGTACTTGATGAGAGTCATAATCAAGATCATATGGTAGTGTTACCTTTTGTTTGTCTTCATCATACCAAGACCTGTGTTCTTCAAACACAACATCTCTACTTGTAGTGAATTGCTTGGTTGAAGGATTGAAGAACCTGTAACCCATCTGAGTTGAATCATATCCAATAAACACTACCTTTCACTACAAGGAATACGGGCGTGTAGCGACGGTTAACGCGACAGAATTTCGTCGCTATAAAATTGCAACTTGCGTCGGAATTACCGTCGAGCGCGGACCGTCGATTATACGACGCAAAAAACGACGGTATTTGCGACGGTATTTGCCTAACGTCGCTTAAACAACGCTTGTCAAAGGCGTCGCTTAAGCGACGCGTTTTAGCGTCGCATAAGCGACGCTTTTTAGCGTCGCATAAGCGACGCTTTTTAGCGTCGCATAAGCGACACTTTTTAGCGTCGCATAAGCGACGGTACATAAGCGACGGTCCATTGTGCGACGGTCCATTATGCGATGGTCTATTGCATCGCTTATACGACGACGCGTTGCATCGCTTATACGACGACGCGTTGCATCGCTTATACGACGATCTATTGACGGACAAAAATTAAAACGTTGGAGGCTCTGCAATTGGCATTTTCACGCATCCGATCGAAGAGCTCTCCAACGTTCGCAATTGCGCTGCGCTTACGAGCTGAAGCAAGTATATGCAGAATTGTTGTTTTGCGTAAGCTCTCTGTTATTGTCTCCCTCTGTCTTTGTTTCTCTCTTTCTACATCTTTGTCTCTTTGAATTTTCTCTCTCTCTCTCTAGATCTCTCTCTCTCTAGATCTCTCTCTCTCTAGATCTCTCTCTCTCTAGATCTCACTCTCTCTCTAGATATCTCTCTCTCTCTAGATCTCTCTCTCTCTCTAGATCTCTCTCTCTCTAGATCTCTCTCTCTCTCTCTCTCTCTCTCTCTCTCTCTCTCTCTCTCTCTTCTCTCTTTTTATTGCAGGTTATTCAAGAAGCTAACCAAGCAAAAACTATGGATCACAATTGTAAGTACAGTTTCTATTATTTGTAGATCATTTGAATTGTGTTATTTTCATTACATACCATACTCACACTTATTGATATGCACTCATACACTTATACATGACGAAGAAGCACACACACATGCATATACCTACATATACACATATACATGCACATACACACACATACACATAGAGTTATACATATACACACACATACACAAGAACATGCACATATTGATACATACATATACACTTATACATGCACATGCATATACATACATATACGCACACATACACATGCTCATATACACATATACATGCACATACACACACATACACATAGAGTTATACATATACATGCATATACATATACACACATACACATGCACATGCACATACTCATACACACATATACACTTATACATGCACATGCACATACATACATATACACACACATACACATGCACATACATACATATACACACACATACACATGCACATACATACATATACACACACATACATATACACTTAGGTACACACATATGAATGAATTATATAATTAAAGTATTAAAACACATGCTTAATATAAACAATAATAAAAATCAATAGAACAAAACTCTTCATTACTTAATACCATACACACAATTCAAAACATGACTGAAATGAAAAATATATAGATAAATATATGTATATATCAATGTAAATACATAATCCAATGTCATAATCAACGTCTAAAATCCTAATCATCGTCATCATGATCATCATCATCAGCAGCAATATCATGATCAGATGGATCTTCCTCATCCTCATCCTCATGATCACCCTGTGACGATCGAGATCGTCCCTCCTGTGTCTGTCTCTCCACCTCATCCATATTTGTCTCCCCATAATACTCCTGTATTACATATAACAAACATAAATCAATAAAATAATTAAAACATTCATAACAACAAAATAATTATATAAAATTTAAAAATACTCACAAAGGCATCAGGATGATCTTGTATATACTCGCTCAAATGCCGATATCCAAAATGTGTAGCATACTCGATCTCGTGTTTCGTAGGATATCGGCCATAATCCTTTCGCTGCAATGAAACAAATAAAAAACATTAGTTGCTTGCATTTTAACTAAAATAAAAAATATACTCACAATAACACATATACTTACAAACATAGCTACAAAACCATTATGGCCCATTTGGCCTAAGTGCGATGTGTGGCCCGACTCCACTCTCTTCCTTGCAGCAGCCTGTTTATTCAAGGAAAAAAATACATAAATTAAATTAAAAAATTACTAAAATATCTAAAAATTATAAATATAAACTATTAATTTGTGTACCTTCTGCTGAGGAAATGACTCCTGAAGACGTAGCTGTCTACGAAAAAACTGCCACGACTCAGGTGGTATGTTAGCTCGCCTCTTATTTTTTTCGACCATACAATATCTCCTGTTAATTTAATCTCAAACAGAAAAAAAAGTCAGAATACATACACATATATACACACATATACACATACACATACACATACACATACCCACATACACATATACATGCAAACATATACGCATGCATATATGTATATATATACACATATACATACATATAACATAAACACACATATACATATCCACATATATACGTACACACACATGCATGCAAATACACTCATTCATACAAAATACATGCATTTATCCCACAATAATATGTGTTGTGTATATGTGAATATGTGTGTATGTATAAATGTGTATATGTGAATATGTGTGTATGTGTAAATATGTATATGTGAATTTTTTATTTATGTAGATAATCAAATTATTAATATCAAATACCATTATTTGTAGATTCTGATCAATCAGATGGAACTCCACCACCGTCTCCTCATCGTGCAACGACTTTATACTGTAAGTATATGAAATATTTAATTTTAACTATATTTGATGGATACATAACTTATATATTTTTTTTATGTTTCTTATGATGTGCAGATTCTGATCAATCAGAGGGTACTCCACCACCTCCTACCCATGCAACGACTTCACATGTGTCCTCCGATAGGAATTATGATGAATTTTACTATCAAGAGCATATTATATGTTGGTGTAACTCTTGTTATGGCACGTATCGAAGACCACGATTGGAATGTATTGAACATGAGGCAGAGTATGGTACTTTTGAGCATGCACCATCACCTAGTCAATGTGATAATGCTTGGGTATGTATTTTCTATATATATTAATGTCATTTTTTTATTTAAAAACCATGTATAAAATCAAATTATTATTGATATACAGGAATACTTGCTCGATGATGATGATGATGATGATTTTTCTCATAATGTTAATATACCTCGTACACGTCCTGGACTTGCTGTTCATCAATTACAAGCAGAGGTTTCTAGAAATCCTCTACCTCCTGGTTTAGAGAATGAAACGGCTGGAGATTATCCATTGCCAGCTCGTGATCGTTCTTTAGTACAAACATATGATAGAAGAAGATATGGAGGATGGAATAGAGGACCACTTCCTTTAGATGGAGAGGTTTTCAACTTTTGGGGTAATCGCTATATGATTGCTCCATCCACTATTACTAATGCTGGTCGTGGTCTCTTTATTGTAGAGGATTTGTATGTGCCTCCGAACTCTGAAGTCACTCTTATGTCATTTTGTGGTCCTATATATGGATGGGGAGATTGGCATCGACTTTCACGTTATGTTCAAAGCATGAGTACTTATGGAATATGCTTGAACGCAGCATCTCTTACTAGTAGAAGGATTTTACATGCAGAAAATGAAAGATTATATATTGATGGAAGACCTTACACACATGGAAATATAGCAGGTTTAATAAATAGTAGTCGAGGGTTACATAATAGTTCAAGGACTAATTGCACATTTGAGGAGCGTGAAAATAGTCATGAATCACCATACATGAGTAGAGATGTATCAAGATACATAGTTGTCAATGCTATTACTACATTACATGCTGGTGATGAACTATTAGTGAATTATGGATGGCGTAGACCTCCAAGAGCACCTTTTAGCTAGAGAGAATAAAAATTTTCTATCCATATTTAATAAGTTATATACTTAATTTTATATTTGAAGTTTAATTTTTATTCATTTATGGAATACTAATGAGTTTTATTTATATGTGTAGATTCCAACGTATGATGTTGATGATATTCGTCCACAACATTCACAATTACCAATAAGACCTCATTTATCAGAAGCTTCCATGAGGAGGTGTTAGCAGCAGACAAGAGAGTCAAAGAAGATCTGGCAAGTAGGCCATCTAATTTTTCAAGACATCAAGGAGTTGAGCACACGAGAAGAAAGAGCAAGTAGGGAGCTCAAAGAGGTGTATGACAAATCAATAGAGAAAACCCTACACAAATAGTGATTTTCATCACTAAAAACCATTGTAAATATCGTTTCGTATTTTTGTAGCTCCATTTTGTGCAAGCCAAGGAGTCCTTGAGCTTGAGGAGCTTTAGAAGTATCTACCTGCCAATTTTCATATTTTTTAGATCTCGTTTGAGCCCTCAAATAAGCCCTGGAACCTAATTTTTAACTAGGCCGGACACTAGGTCTGAACAGGGCCAAAGCTAGTCAAAAACTATAAAAGGAGCTAGAGAGCTCATTTTTGGGGTAGATTGTAATTGAAACAAACTTGTAAGAGCTCTTGAAAGTAATCTAAAGACTCCATTGCTTATCACTCTTTGTCTTGCTGTGTGTGCGCGTGTGTGTGTATGTGTGTGCATGTTTGTGTGCTTCTCACTCACGCACTTGTGCCGCCACTTGCTCGAGGTCTTCATACCATCCTCACGTCTTCCCGGATTGACATTAAAGGAGGTGCTACTCATCACTGAGCTACACCAAATTTTGGCGCCGTTGCCGGGGATCGAGCTTTGAGGACGAGCGTGTGATGGTAAGACGTAGAGTTGACGCGTTGGAGTTGTAGGTATTTTCTTCACTCTCATCGAGTTTCTTTTACTTTCTTCATCACCACTATCATCATCACCATCTTCCACCTCCATCTCCATCATCGCGAAAATTTCTGTTTTTTGGTCATATCACCATCTCCACCTCATTTCCTTCATTCTACTTGTGAGAGAGAGCGAGAGAGCGATATTGCGTGCACTGTTTTTGCATGTTTATTGTGTTTCTTGCAGGTATCATCATCATCATCCCCTCCAGCACGCTGCGCAGGTACGAAATTCGTCTAATCTGTCTCGCGGTCGCCAGCCTCTGTCAATCGCGATCGACAGAAAATTCGATCATTTTGCAAAACAAAGTTCACCACTAGCACAAGCATGATGAGCACATCCTAAAACACTAGAAACAGTAGAAAAATTCCGTGTATTTCTGTCAATCGCGATCGACAGCCTCTGTCAATCGCGACCGACAGACCCTGTCAATCGCGATTGACACCATCAATCGCGATCGACAGCCACGACCGATACACTGTCAATCGCGATCGACACCGTCAATCGCGATCGACAGACCTCACGATCGACAGACTGCCACGTAGGATTCTGTCAATCGCGATTGACACCATCAATCGCGATCGACAGCCACGACCGATACCTCTGTCAATCGCGATTGACACCATCAATCGCGATTGACTGAAATTCAACGATTGATTGACTTTTGCGCGTAGCCACGTGTCAATCGCGATTGATACCGTCGATCGCGATTGACAGCCACGATCGACTCTGTCGATCGCGATTGACACCGTCGATCGCGATTGACACTGTCCATCGCGACTGACAGGCCCGACGGACACCTCTGTCAATCGCGACTGACAGACCTGTCGATCGCGATTGACAGGCTTTTCGGCCAAAAATTAGGGTTTGTTTTTGCTCAAAATTGGGATAATTGTGGGGCAAAATAGTCAATCCATTAGCACTTTGGAGGTTCCTACACTTGAGATTTGGGAGAAAATCCTAGGATCTGTCAGTCAGATTGAATCTGGTTTTAACCCCCTAAACCCTGAACAGTCATAACTTTTTCATACAAAATCCATTTTTTGAGCTCTAGGGCTTGTTGGAAAGCTCGTGGCATATACTACACGCCCTCAACTGTTTTTTATAAAGATAATGCGTTGATTTTCAGATAGGGTATTTTGAAGTTGACCATACCCAGGGGGATCAAAAGTCAGGGGTCTTTAGAATTGTTGTCTTAAAAAAAATCTCTATGCAAGTTTGTGTGTGTGCTACAGGAATGAAAATACTGGGTTCTGTCTTTGGAATTTAAATTTTTAAGCTAACTTTGGAATTTTCACAGATCCATTGAGAGCTTCGCAAGGCATTCTAAGCAAGTGTAAGTGCAAGCTTGGGAACACACTTCCTGGGCACTCAAGGGCAACCAAGCAGGAAACAAAAGGTTGGAAACTTTTAACCCCCTCTGTCAATTCATAGTTTAGGCTAAGAACGACAAGAGGAAGGAGTAAGTCAGGGCGACGGTAGGCAGGTATCAAGTTGAAGACTACCTAAAAGACTCAAGTCCAAGCTAAAAACCTAACCTTTGTACTGTCGATAACATAAAGGAAAAGAACCTAACGTGGAACGATCAACTTGAAAGCACGAAGAACACTCAAGTATTCCTGACGACGCAATACCGGACAAGATCATAAACATAATAACTCACTAAAAACGAATCAAGTAACTGAGACCAATTGATCAGCAACGAGGTTGTACTCTGGGCAAAAATTGGGCTACTTAATTAGGCATATGAACCTTAGATCAGGACGGCATCTAGTAAGGGAGAGACAAAGCCTTAGATCTTCAGAGGCTAGTGTTAACCACACTGCTAGGTCTTGGGCCCAGCAGTTGAGCCACCACTCATACTATCCTAGCTCTGAGACCAGTGAATCAGAGATGTCTCAAGGTATGGAGAAACCTACAGGCAGTGCAGGAGTGCCATACTTGCATAGGGTAGAAGGCCCTTACAAAATGCAGTTAGAATACCTTAGGACCAACCGATTAGGTGCTAGCATCTATGAGGATGGCCTAGGAAGGTCTGTAGTACAGATTAAGAATCCCGATCATTCCATCGGATTAGAGCGCCCAGCTGTCAAGTTTGAAAACGGAGCATACTTGGACAAAGAAGGCACCATATACGTAGTCACCAGTCACCCAGATAGGACGGACGAATTTGGAAATGTAATCCCCGAAGCAGACCTAGGTGACCTAGAACAAGGAAACATGGGTGCAGAACCTAGAACCCCTCGAGGCAAATCGGTTCTCACTAGGATTATCACACCGGAGTGGATTCCCCAGGATAATAAAAACTTAGATTTTCTACTCAATCGAGAAACCGATGAAGCCTTTTAGAGATATAAATCTAATCAGCCAACTGATATAGGAACTATCATGATCTATGAGTTTAAGGATCCGGATAGCCCAGGTAGAGTGACCTACTTAGATCACGCTTCGGAGAGGATCTTTGTGGTGACAGACAATGATAGGCATGCTTACACTTGGAAGGGTGAATTCGTTTTCCCCCAACCAAGATCAAATGTATCCTATAGTCACCCTGGAGCTGGAACATCCCAAGCTCATGGAATGCAAAGAGACAAAAGCAGAGATAGACCAGAAGTAAGCTTTGCCAACCCAATGGGCAGAGAAAGAACGAGGACGGAAACGAATAGAGTAGAACCTGAGATACTTAGAGCTCACAGGAATCACAGAAATGCGGATGAGTTCCCTCTACCACGACCTAGAGAGCACACAAGGACCTTGAGGCCAACTCAGCTAGTTAAGTCCATGAAGAATTACTTTGATGGCACAGGAGATCCCTATGATCATGTGGCGGAATTCAAGCAAGTCTTGAGAGCTGAACAAGTGGAGGATCTATTCACGCAGTACAATGCCTTCGGTCTAACCCTTAGGAACACAGCACTTACATGGTTTCAACCATTGGACGAGCGACAGTTCAGGAGCATAGACCAACTCCTAGAGGCTTTCATCGTAGAGTTCTCTAAGAGTGGCATAAGACACAATACCTCCTCATTGATTCACAGCTTCAAGCAAACCCCTCAAGAGACCGTGAGACTTGCAGGAAGAAGATTTAGGCAATATCTTGAAAGATGCCCTGTTTCGGAGCTACCTACACCAGCTAAACAAGTAGCCTTATTCTTGGATGGATTGTTGAGTACGAAATTGAGATCCTATGTGTATCTGAAGGACCCTAGGACTATAGAAGAGTGTGTACGTATGTGCATTGACATTGAAGATAACCTAGGGGAAGAACTAGAGCTTTCCAAAATCTACAAAGATTCAGATAGTGCATCTAGTCACTCTTCCACGCAATCCACATCAATTGAGGAACTGGCGGAGAAAGTGGCTCAGAAATTAGGTGTCTCTAGCAAACAAACTCCGAGATTTGCCCCTGTGAAGAGATGCTACACTTGTGGTGGCGACCACATGGCGAATGTATGTCCCATTATGGCTCAACCCCAAGTAAACTCTAGTAGCCAGTACTGCACTATCGAACGAAGATACACAAACCACACCGCACAAGACTGCCCATACAACAAGCAAACAGTTAGGCAAGCCTACCCTCAGCCATACCCTCAGCAAGGCAGATACCAAAACCAATACCCACCACAACAGTATGCCAGACCTCAACAAACCTACCAACCACAATACCAAGCCCAGCAAAGACCTCAGCCTGTGTTAGCCCAACAACCTCCAGCTCCATCCAACTTGATCCCTGTAAAGTATGCAGCAGCAGAAGAAAACCTAAACCGAGCTATAGTCCCCATAACACCATTGCTTTCAGAGAGTGATCCCAGTGACCATAGCTTCGATTCTACGCATGTTGAGAGTCCCCAGGCTTACTTCATGCAGTCTCCTGAACATGGTGAGTCCTACTATAGTGAAGAGCCAAAGGAATCTAGTTGGGAATCGGATTACGCGAATGTCATGTATGCAAACCCCAACCCTAGACCTCAACCCAGACAGGTGAGACCTCCATTTCCAAGGGGACCGTGCTACAGATGCCAAGGAGATCACTTCATTCGTGATTGTCCTTTACCTCCACCTACACAACCCCAGTCAGTGACGATCCAAGGCTTCTGCCAAGATTGTGGAAAAGAGCATCTCTTACGAGACTGCCCAAAGAACCCCAATAATATGCCAAAAATCACTCCTATCAACGTTGTTGGGTTAGTGATAGACTCCACAGGGAGTGTGACTTCCACTGCACCAGTACAAGTAGTCACTAGAGCTCAAGCGCTGCAGCAAAACCAGGGTGTAGGGCAGGAAAAAAGCCCAGAAGTTAGTGAAACTGAGAGCATAACCAAGAAAAGGACTAGAGCGTGGAAAGATAGCCGAGAAAGAATGAAAAGACAATGGGCTAAAAAGATGAGTGAACTTGAGGAAAGCATAAGAGAAACCAAAGCCAAGATAACTGAACTCACATCTCAAACTCCCTCTCACACTACCCCACCACCACCTTTCCCACCGCCATCCGACCAGCCACCTTCCAACCCGGCTCACCTAAACCCACCACCCCCTAGAGTAGGATCAGTCCTAGCAGATCCCACTCCCGAAGACCTTAATATGATGCTTAAAGCATATCAGGCCAGAATCCAAGAAGGGCCAACCATAACCGATCATGAAAAATGCTACCCTAGAGCCGAGCTAGAGCTTGAACGAACTAAAATTTGTGCCAAAATGGTGGAATTGGCTCAGACCATGTTTGAAGCCAGTCGCCTCTTTAACATCTCTAGTTCAGCTAAGACGCAGTTACATTTTGATGGACTGCTAGAAAGAATAGAGAGGCTAATTGCACAATCAGAAAAGGAACCCGCCCCTCAAAGAAAGGAAAGGGCAAGAGAACGGATAAGCCAGCCTCTTCAGGAAGCCCAGGTGCCTCCTCAAGAAGCTTATCTTTCCTTCCAAAAGGCAGATGAGCCTCCCTCGGAAGCCCACATCCCTCCACAGGTTGCCTACATTCCCCCTCAGGGAGCATATCAGCCTGTTCGGAAAAGTAATAGAATAAGTAATCCTACCCAGGAAGCTTGTGCTCCAAACATCTATGAGAGCGAGGAAAGAGCCAACGATAGAATAAGCCCTCCTTCCCAGATTGCTTATGTGCCTAATTCTACGGAGCCAGACACTTCTTCTTCTATGAATCGGTTTGCACCAGACTTCCTGCGAGAAATACAAGAAGATAAATGGGATAACGAAAGTGAAGTCGCCCCTCCCTTTGAACTTGTGGATGATGCACACGACCAATTCCCACAAGACATCCCATCTATTTACGGGGAACACGAGAGCACCCGATCTCAAGAAA
Organism: Ceratopteris richardii; assembly: GCA_020310875.1. NCBI lineage: Eukaryota > Viridiplantae > Streptophyta > Polypodiopsida > Polypodiales > Pteridaceae > Ceratopteris > Ceratopteris richardii. The sequence goes on from CM035437.1 coordinate 145,541,975, forward strand.
GATTAGACTTCGAGTCTAATTCTTTACAGGAATTACCCCATTTCACGGGCCCATGGGAAGCCAAGTCCACATGTATGAGAGCACCCACAGTCATGGTAAGAAATGAAGATTCAGTCATACCTAGGAACACAGAGGTAGGGAAGAACACTAACGTGCAGTGCAATCTCAAGTTAGAAGAGCTACTCAAGGTTAAACCTGAATTATGGAAACATGTAGCCAAACAAGTACCAGAAATAGCCAAAGCTCGTTCCCAGGTAGGATCCCATAGAACGGTGCCAGAGATACCCCTGGATAAGATAGGAGATATGTGTGAAGGTGAAGAAGGGAACACCTATCTTCCCATTACCTACCAAGAGCACACCACCAAGGCAATTTTGGACTCTGGTGCAGGAGTTGCAATTGCCACCACTTCCCTATGGAAGCGTTGGGGCAAGCCAGCACTCAGGCCAACGAGAATGAAATTGCAGATGGCCGATGGTCACATAGAGAGACCCCTAGGATTGCTAGAAGGAATAACTCTCACCACTTGTGGTGTCGAGTTTGAACATACCTTTGCTATATGTGACTTTAGCAAAAATCATGCCTATGAGATGATTTTGGGACGACCATTCATGCGACAGTTGCAAGTGGTACAGGATTGGGGAACTAATTCCTTGTACCTGCAACACTTAGGTGTTACGACCAAAGTCAATCTCAAGGATTACTCTCATAGAGATGTCCCTCCTATCCAATGGAACCCCATCCATAGGGCCAAAGATGACACGGAATCTGTACGTTCCATAGGGTCTGGATCCTCATGGATGCATGAAGACACTCATTTATGGATGTGCAAGGTTGCAGTAGAAGAAGAGAAGAGAGAGAAAGCCAGAGAGGTAGGTGCAAAAGAAACACATAGATCAATTCAAGACCCAGCCTATGCACCTGTAGTCTTCCCTGACGAAGAATTCGAACCCCATGGCTGGGCAGAAATCCTAGCAACAATGGATGTAGCCATCAATGAGGAACAATGGACGCCTCACTGTGATGAGGATGGCTATGACATTTCAGTCTTCTCCATAGAGCCAATCATGGGAGAGGCAGTTCTAGAAGAATGCGAACCTAGCCCTGATGCATTTGAGGATGCAAGTGACTCCGATCTAGAGTCAATCATTATGGACCCACCATTTGCATCAGATGAAGAATACTTCCATGAAATAGAATTTCAACCCCAGAGGTATGGAGAGCTTACAAATGATGTAAGATTAGCAACACATGTGACCCCGAAGGAAGAAGGAAAGAAACGAAAGAAGAGAGAAGTCTCACCAGAAGAGGAAGAATCCTTGTTTGAGGTCCCAGAAAATTTTAAGAAGTATGAGATAGACGACAGGAGAGTCATGATAAGAATGCCTAAACGAGAGGCACAATCAGGAGAGGCATATGATAACAAAGAAACCACCAAAAAAATAGTAGTAGCCCTAGAAGAAGGGGAGGAGAGATGTACATACATAGGTCATGACTTAACAGAGGAAGAAGAGCATGCGTTAATAGCCTTGCTAAGAGAATACAGAGATGTATTCGCTTGGAGTTACAAGGATTTGAAAGGTGTTGACCCCGACATATGCTCACACACTATCCCCATGACCTCAGACGCTAAACCCTCTAAACAAAAGCCCTACACATATAACGATAATTACGCTGCCAAGATTAAAGAGGAGATAGATAGATTGGTTGAAGCTGGATTTATCTATGAAATTGAGCACACTGAGTGGGTATCCCCCATCGTAGTGGTGCCCAAGAAGAATGGCAAGCTGCGTGTATGCATTAACTTGAAGAAGGTTAATGCAGCCACCATCCGAGACAACTATCCGCTTCCCATCACAGAACATCTTTTAGAAAGAGTAGCCGGCAAGGAAGTGTACAGCTTCCTGGATGGATTCTCTGGCTATAATCAAGTGGCCATAGCTCCAGAAGATCAGCATAAGACGGCGTTTGCCACTGAATGGGGCATATTTGCCTTTAGGGTAATGCCATTTGGGCTTACCAATGCACCAGCAACCTTCCAGAGGCTGATGTGCCATGTGTTTAAGGAGTTCCTGAGGAAGAATTTAGAAGTCTATGTTGATGATCTCTGTGCTCATTCCAAAATTAGGCAAACCCATATTCCTGAACTCAGACAAATCTTTGACAAATGTAGAGAATATCAAGTCTGCCTGAACCCAGAAAAGTGCGTTTTTATGGTCAGGCAAGGCAAGATTCTAGGACACATAGTGTCAAAGAATGGCATATCTACTGACGAAGAGAAAGTGAGAGCCATAGCAGAGCTACCTAGACCAAGGAATGTCAAGGAAGTACAAGCTTTCATGGGGCACTGTGGTTATTACCGACGATTTATACACATGTATGCCATCATAGCAAAGCCTCTGTACGGACTTCTGACTAACTTTGAGTGGACGGATGAATGTGAGAATTCCTTCCAGGAGCTTAAACGACGATTATGTTCAGCACCAATCTTGACCACACCAGATTGGAATAAGCCATTCCATGTTCATGTGGATGCATCCAATTATGCCATTGGATGTGTACTTGCACAACCAACTGGTGAAGGTAATATGGATCTTCCAATTGCCTATGGCAGTAGACAATTAAATGCAGCTGAACGCAATTACACCACTACTGAGAGAGAAGGCTTAGGCATGGTATATGCAATCAAGAAATTTAGACACTATTTGCTTGCAAATAAGTTTAAATTTTTTACTGACCATCAAGCATTGTTGTACTTGGTAAACAAACCATGCAATACAGGAAGATTAGTAAGATGGTTTCTCTTACTAATGGAATATGACTTTGAGGTAGTGGTGAAAAAAGGGAGAACTCATTTAAGGGCTGATCATCTTTCTAGGCTCACATCGGGAGAAGCCCCACAAGGAGTGGCAGATGACCTTCCTGATGCTTACTTGTTTAATTTGGAAGTGGTGCCGCAGTGGGCTAAGCCACTAGTGCCAGTATTGACATACGGGCCTAACCATCCAGTAGTAAACACACGGAATAGAGAGGTTGTGAAAGCCCAAAAGTACCACATCATGGCAGGAAGCATGTACAAGCACACAGATCAAGGAATCTTGGCTTGTTGTGTAGAAGAGGATGAGTATGCAAAATGGTTGCAATTAGCACATGTAGGTGCATTAGAGCAACACTATTCTAAACACCGAACCCTACAAACACTAAGGAGACTAGGAGTACATTGGCCAACTATGGAAGCTGACGTCCAAAAGCTGTGCAAGGAGTGCCCAATCTGTTGCACTAAACCACCTGTGGAACACGCTACTCTTTATCAAGTATCCATTGTGCCAGATTGGAGCGAACCTCTAGTATCCTTCCTGAGGACAAACACATTCCCTCCAGATATGACTCTGGCTAGGAAAAGGAGTTTAGAACAAGAAGCCCTGGATTACTCACTCATTGGTGATAATCTATATAAGCGTGGTAAAGATGGTTACCTACGGCTATGTGTCCATGAAAGTGAATATCTCAAGATCTTGGAAACTGCTCATCAAGGTGTAGCAGGAGGACACTTTGGGCCAGATCGGGTGATCAAAGCAATCCTATTTGCGGGCTTCTGGTGGCCTACCCTTCACATGGACGCACACACCTATGTGAAACGGTGTGATGTCTGTCAGCGAACCCAGTATCCTATACGTAAAGATGAGATGCCACTGAAACCTATGATGGGTGGACGTGCCTTCTCTAAGTGGGGAATAGACTTCGTAGGTCCTATTAATCCCCCAGCTAAGGGTTCCCATGCAGAATATATCATTGTTGCAACAGACTATCTAACTAAATGGGTAGAGGTGAAAGCCACAACAAAGAACGATGCTCAAACAACAGCTAAGTTTTTATTTGAGAATGTGTTCACTAGATACGGACTACCTATAGAGCTAGTCAGTGATAGAGGCACTCACTTCCTAAATGAAGTTATTGAAAATCTGCTCCAAGAATTTTTGGTAGTTCATAAGAAGTCGGCCCCCTATCACCCCCAAGCTAATGGCCAGGCTGAGAGTACCAACAAGATCCTATGCAATGTACTGACGAAATTAGTAAACAATAAACGCTCTGATTGGGACAAACAGCTACACCATGCTGTTTGGGCATACCGAGTAGCCTACAAAACGGTACTCCAGGCCACCCCCTTTCAGATGGTGTTTGGCCAAAACGCAGTGCTACCCTTGGACTTCTTGATACCTACATTGAAGGTAGCACAAGAGCACGAATGGACCGGTCATGAACTCTCCTCTAGACTTTTTGACCTTGAACGATTAGGAGAAACAAGACTGAGAGCAGCTGCAGGGATATATGCAGCAAAGAAACGACAGAAGGCATACTTTGATGCCCATGTGAAGGATAAGGGCTTGAAAGCAGGAGATCTAGTTTTAGTCTACACACTGAAACAACATGCAAGAAAGCTAGAAAAGAGAGGCTACGGACCCATGATCATTAATAGGATCTCCACAAGTGGAGCAGTACAACTGGCCACTTTAGAGGGTGATGTTCTTCCAAATTATATCAGCGGATGCAGAGTCAAATTGTATCAGGAACCTCTCACAGCGGAAATGCTAAGTCGACTTAGCACTGCTAAGAAACGCAAAGAGGAAGAAAAGCGAATTCGCGAAGAAGCTCAAACAGAAGCCCTAGAACGCATACGGAGAATGAAATTAAGACGACAAGGTAGAGAGCACCCTAGACAAGATGCACATGCAGATCAGGGATATGACGTGGCTATGTGTGAAGTTTCAGGTATGAGCTCACAAAGGATAACTGATCGACGTCCTTTCATAACCTTAGATATAGGACAAGGAAAGAGTGCAAGGACTGTAAGAGCCTTGATTGACTCAGGTGCAGCCACCAGTGCTGTTAAATTGTCTTACTGTCAGGAGTTGCAATTAACTGTCAATCCTGTGGAAGCATATCTCATAGGATTGGGAGGCGTGGAAACCCCTTGCATAGGCGAGGTGGAACTTCCCCTCTATATTCATGATGAGGCAATGACAGTTAAAGTGCTAGTGTGTCAAGATGAGGACCTCACCGAGTCCCTCGTCCTGGGTCAAGACTGGATTTATGCCCAAGCAGTCAACTTAAACTTAAGAAGTGGACTTCTTCAGGTATGGGTGAATCAAACTAGAATTACAATTGAGTTAAATAATGGAGCACTCAAGGAACTAGAAAAGGCACAGACTCCTGGTCCCTCCAGGGGTGCACATGAGGCTGACCATGCTGTTCTTGTCCAAGGCTATGTGATGCAGAAGAATAAGGATCTCAAAAAAGGAGTCAGAGCCACAACGGAACTCCCTTCTTTTCCAAAGGCCAGTGGGAGGCAGCAACCAAAGGCGGATCAAAGGCAGAAGAAGCAGAATACTACCTATGTTGGAGACCAAAAGTACCGGCGCACCAGAATGTCGCAGCAAGTGAAACAAGTGTGGGTGCGGAAAGGCGAACACCCGGTTGCACTCAAGCCAACCACACGGGCAAAGCCTCTTGTTAGTAACCAACCACACAACACTAACGCGAAGTCTATTTGGGTGCCCAAGAAGTCGATGAAGGCCAGCCCACAATCAAGACAAATTTGGGTGCCTAAGGCTTGTTTGCGGGCTCAAATAACTACACCAAGACCACCCCCTATACAGTGTGATCCATTCACTCACACTGCCGACATCCACCCGTTTCCAACACACAGGAACACACCAAGGCCGATGAGCACAAACAGAATCACTAGTAAATGGGTCCCTAAAAGATCTCATATCAAAGCCAACACACCCATAATGCTCTCAAGAGTCTCTATGAAACCAAGATCAAAAACTATCCGCTGCATTTGGCAGCCTAAAACGTGTAACAAACCCCCGGACCCCATTTGTAAATCCATGACCACCTACCAACCATATCACTAACACACTACATCATTTCACTTAGCTCTTAGGTCTACCGAACTCCTAACCACACACACACTCGCACCGAGCACTTACTAACCCATTAATTCCTCCCGACCCTCATGTTAATGTTGTAATGGGGACAACAACGGTTCTCTCTTGTCCTGTACAATGTTAACACATGTTTCTATATTCTCACAGAAACAGGAAGCAAGAAGTAACATGGCAGATACGGTAGGAACTAGCTCCCAGGCAGGCACCGGCCCCCAAATTGTGGACATTGAAAGCCTTCCGGTTGAAGAGGAATTAAAGGAAAGACCAGTGGCATTACGGGCATTACATGCCATACCAATTCAGAATCCGCCACAGGGTCACACAATGCCGGTGGGTAAAACCTCACACTGGTTCAGTGATGTTGCTGGACCTCTCGGTGAAGGCACATACATGTGGGAGTCCGAAGTAGAATTCAATGGACGCTGGAGCAGATACCACTTCTTTACCAGAGAGTTTGAAAAGCTACAGAACAACGAAGGACTGCAGCCAATATGGAGGAAGGCTGGGTTATATGATTATTTCGAGTTCCAATTACCCAAGCCCGATTTTCTAAGGTGCTCATACTTAATTAGTACCCTCACCCCCAGCAAAGACAAGAAAGGATACAGCTCCTTTGTGCTCCCATCACTCACAAGGGGCAATGAGCTGAAGCGTTTCCGCTTGACTATCAACCTAGTAAGAGAAGCTCTTGATATGCACGGAATGCACATTCCTACGGAAAAGGAGACCATGGTCCCCGATAACATGAAGAACAGGAATCTGACAAAACTGAAGGACATGGTGGCAATGACTCCCACAATAGCCATTCATTTACGTATGGTCATGCAACATTTCGCGTTCCCCGCACAAGACAGGTTCACAATGCCTCCGAAGAAGATTTGGTTTAGCCTCTACCTGGCGGATGCTTTTGAATTGTCCATCAATATGCCCCACTGGATTATTGACCAGATTCATATGGCTCATCAGAGATGGTATAAGAAGCAAAAGTCTGTGTTGTATGGTTGCTGTGCACTTACAAGAATTGTATACAGATGTCTCGCATATGATGTACCGGTGCAGAGGGCTCTCAATTGGTCCAGAGCACAGGAGTTTCAACGCAGGTTGTCCGCTGTCGGACCTCCCTCTAAAAAGATGAGAGGCACCGTACAGATGCCTTGTGCACAACCCCGTGGTGCAACCCTAACACCAGAAACAACTCCAAGGCTTCCTCGAAGAGTGCAACCATTTACCATAAGGTTACCCAGGCAGAGCACAGATGGCCCGAACCTTGTGTTTCCACCAATACCGACTGATCTAGAATTCCCGCATGGATTCACTCTGGAGGATCTAACTGACGAAGAAGTTGCTAGAATCATCGACGCTGTCAATGCAGAAGTTGAAGCAGAGCAAGCTACTGGACAGCCAACTGCCCCAGACCAACCCCAGCCCAGCCAACCGGATGTAGTCAATGTGGACGAGGAAGAAGAAGCACATGAGGAGGCACGGGGTGGACAATCAGAAGCAGAAGAACAAGAGTATGATCAAGAAGCCCTACAAGTACTGGAAGGTGCCCCCGCCTATACTAACGCATTAAAGAAGCTCTATGATACGATGAACCGAGTCCAACAGCAGCACAGGCTGTCATTAGCTGCAGGTAAAGCCCTGATGAACCAGATTCTGGAGGAGGAAGGCGTGGACGAGCAATACCGTGCCACCCTGGAAATGATATCAGATGCTTTGGGAGTACCTGAAACGGTGCATACTGCACTAGCGCAATCACGAAGGACAGAGAAAAGATATGGAAGACGCCCCCCACGAACGGGAAAACAAATGAATGTATTAGGATCAGGACCACAAGGCACCCCCACAACCACGGGCACTGCACACACCGTTCACGACACCGAGGAAGCCCATACATCAAGCGCACCTCCATCACCTCCCTTACCACCTTCTCCTCCCTCTCCACCACATTCACCTCCCATCACCAATGTAACTACCACCGTTACCACCTCCGAACCCATCGCCATGACTGAAGCGCAAACGGCCTATCAACCCACACACCCTCTCAACACCTCCCGTATATATACTTCCACTAACACTGTAACCTTAACGATAGCTACTGACATCCCAATTCCCCCACTCACACTTTCGGGTAGTTCACATTCACAATTGCACACACCACTGTACACATTCACCACAACCACTGCACCCACAATTCCACTTTTCACAATCACTCCCACTTCCGTTTACACCACGGATTTTATGGACATATCACCTTCCACCGTACCTCTCCCTCCCCCCATGCCACCACAATCTCCCATTCCCCCACCACCCACGTCACCATTTTCCAGCACCGCATTCACACTTCCCTTCCCCTCTCCCTTCCCCTCTGCACATTACAACCTCCCTGCATCCATCCCCATTAATAATGTATTCAATAATATGCATCAGTGCATGTCTCAGTTACAACAGCACTATCAGCACCTCGATGCTCAGCATACAAGCTTGTTCAGGCGACATGAGGAGTTACAAGGAAGATTCACTGATCTAGAGAAAGAAAAGCATCAATTACAACAACAGTTTAGTGCATTGCAAGAACAACATGAGAAACTTGTGGCAAATCCACCGCAGCCTGATGCAGAAGAAAGACAACATATGGATGATTTGCTACACTCACAAATCACAGAGAACCTCAAGCTCCGCCGCAACATGGCTCTATTACGGAAGCATATGTCTGCAGCCCTAGAAGAAAATAGACGGCTTCAGACACAAAACGAAGAGAACTTGGAGTTAGCCATGGAAGGTTCCCCACAGGACATTGACCCAGAAAGATTTAAGGCTATTCCCTCAGATAATATGCAGATCATTTTGGAAACCCATGCGGATCTTCTCGCAGCCCATGCAGACTTAGAAAAGGAAAGAGATGAACTACGAAGGCAATTGGCAGCTCAACCAGCACCACCCAAAGAAGTCCCGACCACAGCTGACACAGCTGACGAAGTGGCAGCGCTTAAAGCACAAATCGAAGAATTGGAAAAGAAAGTGCTTGAATATGAACGCCAACCCTCCCCCTTGGCAGAACCAGAGCCGGAAGATCTTGTGCCAATAGAAGTAGAAGAAACATTTGAGGATCCCTATGTTCCGATGCCAACACCCGGGGGTAAGCGAACAGAACAGGGCATGGACACAATTGAAATTGAGGCACCTGAATGGATGCAAAAATTAGAGAAAGTAGCCACGACGCATGATGACAGGGTGGCAGTCCAGATAGCATTGATGTCAAAATTAGAAGAGGTGGTAATAAAGTCCGATTATTTTCAGAATCTCTCACACCATAGGTGGATCAGCCCATCGGACGACCTGTATGTTCCCTTCTGCGTGCTAATGGCAGATTACAACGCAGAGATCAAGCACCACACCTCAAGGGAACCCACCTCTGCCACCCAATTTGCACCTGACGACATCCCAGAAAGTGCCAAGCAGGGACATATTCGCCAACCAATGTGGAGAATTAGGCTGCTCGAAACATACCCAGAAATGGTCCGAACATGGAACAACATGCCCTTGTACATCAAATATAACCCATGTTATTGCCCTGTATTTCGAAGGAGATCATGGCCGGAGTACACACAAACAGTGCTGCAGATTAAAGGATGTGAGAAGTGGCTCAATTATGTGTACTTCGCACCCCCGAAGGGCCCACCTACGATTGGCTATATGATTTCGACGATTCGACATTGGGGGGTCCGGTTCAAGAATGTACCTGACGTCATGACTCAGATGTGCCTGAAAATTTTTGAACTTATGCTGGTCACCTTCAGAACCTTCAAGAATGTCAAGGAACCGCATCTCTCAGCACTAGGATTTAATGAAGGTAATCAGGACCTTGTATACGACATGAGCACAACCCCATCGATTACTGTGGTGTATGCATGGCACGCTCGCATCAAATATCTACCGGCGTGCTTCAAACAAACGTTTGAAGAGATGTTTGTCACGGGTTTCTGGGAATATCACTCCGAGATATTCATTCCCAGACCATCCCATCTCTTGCAGTTATTTGCCGTGGAACAAGCTCTACATTCCGAAAAGCTACGTATACCACATCCAGAGGTTCCCGGGCCGGTAGACTGGGATGCTCTTTTGACAGATTTGGCCAAAGGGTTGAGAATTGCAGAACATCACTTAGCGCAGGATGTCGTCGAGTACTACATCCAAAAGCCCCCACAACAAGGGTCTGTCAGGGACGACAGACGCGAGAGAGGGGGGGGTGTTAGCAGCAGACAAGAGAGTCAAAGAAGATCTGGCAAGTAGGCCATCTAATTTTTCAAGACATCAAGGAGTTGAGCACACGAGAAGAAAGAGCAAGTAGGGAGCTCAAAGAGGTGTATGACAAATCAATAGAGAAAACCCTACACAAATAGTGATTTTCATCACTAAAAACCATTGTAAATATCGTTTCGTATTTTTGTAGCTCCATTTTGTGCAAGCCAAGGAGTCCTTGAGCTTGAGGAGCTTTAGAAGTATCTACCTGCCAATTTTCATATTTTTTAGATCTCGTTTGAGCCCTCAAATAAGCCCTGGAACCTAATTTTTAACTAGGCCGGACACTAGGTCTGAACAGGGCCAAAGCTAGTCAAAAACTATAAAAGGAGCTAGAGAGCTCATTTTTGGGGTAGATTGTAATTGAAACAAACTTGTAAGAGCTCTTGAAAGTAATCTAAAGACTCCATTGCTTATCACTCTTTGTCTTGCTGTGTGTGCGCGTGTGTGTGTATGTGTGTGCATGTTTGTGTGCTTCTCACTCACGCACTTGTGCCGCCACTTGCTCGAGGTCTTCATACCATCCTCACGTCTTCCCGGATTGACATTAAAGGAGGTGCTACTCATCACTGAGCTACAGGAGGCTACGCAAAACTAAGCCTGTGCAATATGCAAAGTTGAAAGATCTATATTTAAAAGATGATAAAGTACAAGATTTGTGTGACAATGATGAAGATGATGGCATGGCAGATTTTATTGAGGATTGGTATCAAAATGACAGTGAGAGCATGGATATTTCTAAAAATGAGAAATATCTTCGAGAGGAATGTCTAAAGAATGTATATGAAGGAAGTCGTTTGACACGACTAAGTGCAAGCTTACTTATTCTCAACCTTCAAAATCGTTTTGGATGGAGTAATGTATCTGTTTCGACACTATTAAGGTATAATTTTCAATTTTCTATCTATTTATATATATGCGCATCTTTTAAAACTATTAATGCATCTTTCAAAATATTCGTAAAAAATTTGATTGTTTGGATGGCAGGATACGATTGTTTGTTTTGGACGATATGAAGTATGTACCTTCATTGAATGATTTGTCGATTCACGCATATGTTCAGTTTGAAAGTGTGAGAAGCGGATTTATAATTTGTATTCAAAGAATTTGGCACTGTTTATAGGCCATACAATGGTGACCTGGATGCATCGCATGCACAGAGGTTACTCAAGATAGAGCAATCTGATTATAATGGACTAGTGCCAGCAAGATTCCTAGGGTATGCAGTAAACCTCTTGCATGTCAATGATGAGCATTTGAACTTTAGGATACAAAGTGGAAATCATGGTGGCTTGAGAGGATCACACATATACATGCAAGAGGTTTACTGCATACCCCAGGAATCCTGCTAGTACTAGTCCCTTATAATCAGGTTGCTCTATCTTGAGTAACCTCTGTGCATGCGATTCATCCAGGTCACCATCGTATGGCCTATAAACAGTGCCAAATTCTTTGAATAGCAATTATAAACTCACTTCTCGCACTTTCAAACTGAACATATGATAGAATCGACAAATCATTCAATGAAAGTATATACTTCATATCCTCCAAAACAAACAATCATATCCTGCCATCCAAAACAATCAAATTTTGCGGAAATATTTTGAAAGATGCACATAAGCATACACATATATAAAATTATATGCATATATATATGTATATTTATTTATTTACTTTCTTTAATATATCATTTTCTTGATAAACTTACAGGTTATTATTTGAAAAGTTTTTACCAAGTCAAAATATTCTTCCTACCTCACATGATGAAATGAAGAAGATAATCAACAATCTTGGTATAGATTATCAATGTATACATGCATGTCCTAACGATTGTATTTTATATAGAGGTGAATATGCAGACTCTTTGACATGTCCCAAATGTCAATCTCCTCGATATAAGGGTGAAGAAGGTAAAATCCCGAATAAGGTATTGAGACATTTTCCATTGGCTCCACGGATTAGACATATGTTTCAAAGCCCCGAATTATCAAAGCTTTTGACTTGGGGACATGATCACAAAAGTACTGATGGAATAATCAGAATTCCTCATGATAGTGTTGCTTTTCAGCATATTGATTCTACATGGCCTGAATTTGCACAAAATCCACAGAATCTAAAGTTAGGAGTTGCATTAGATGGGGTTAATCCATTCTCCATGAAATCCAGTAAATGGTCAACATGGCCAGTGGTAGTCATAAACTACAATCTTCCACATATCTTAGCATTAAAAAGGAACATTTAATGCTTTCACTTTTAATCCCAGGCAAAAGACAAGTTAAAGATATGAATGTATATCTTGCTCCTCTCATTGACGATCTTCAAGAGTTATGGAGAGGTATTAATGTCATTGATATATCAAAAAGCATCAATGAAAGACATATTACGATTCGTGGTATTGTGGCTTGGACTATTCACGATTTTCCTGGATATGGCGTTTGTTCAGGTATTGATGTAATTTTTTTATTCAATATGCATGTAAATAAATATGATTTAATCTAATTATATTTTTATCCTTTTCCATGATGCAGGAATATCTACTAAGGGTTATAAAGCTTGTCCATATTGTGGTGATTGGTTGAGATCAATCTATAGTAAGAATCTCAACAAAAATATTTATCTTCGACATCGACGATTCTTGCCTGATGATCATCCATTAAGATCTAAAAGAGAAGCGATACATTTTAATGGAAAGCTTGAAACAGGCCAGTATCCAAAACCTATGACGCCTATGGATTGGTATAAAAAATGGACACATGGACCTCTGATAGATCCAGAAGCAGAAATCTTCAGTGATGATTCAGATAATGAGTATGTGAACAAAGGTAAAGGGAAATTGGCACTCGCAGAGAACATATCAATATGGTATTCTTTGGAGTATTGGAAAGAGTTAAAAGTATGTCATCTTCTTGATCCTATGCATATATTCAAAAATATTGGTTATTCACTATGGCAGCATCTTCTTGGACTAAAAGATACCACAACATCAAGGAATGATTTGAAAGATCAAAAATCCAAACCAAAGTTATGGCCAGTTTTTGATAGACATCGACAAGAAACGACTTATGCATCTGCTCCTTGGGTACTTACGACAAAAGAGATACAGACTATCAACAATAGAATTCAATTGATCAAGACTCCTACAGGATATGGAGCATCGTTTCAAAACATGTTTACTATGGATGATAAGAGCTTATCTGGATTAAAGACCCATGACTGGCATAACTTTTTGAAACATATTTTACCTTTGGTTATCGATGGATGTACAACGAAAGGAGTACGAGATGTGATCTATCGTCTTGGATCACTTATAAGGTAATTATGATACTTTTATATTTAATATGTATGAATATTGGATATCTTTTATTTTTTAATTAACTTCTTTACAATTGTTTTTATGATTTGTATAGGTGGATTACATCCAAAGAGATCGATAAAAATTCGATCCCACAAAAAAAACGTGAATGCAAAGAGCTACTATGTTTGATGGAAAAAGAACTTCCTACTTCATTTTTTGATATTCAAGTTCATTTACTAGTCCATCTTGTAGATGAGATAGAGATTGCCGGTGTTGTCAACACTCGATGGATGTTTTGGGTCGAGCGATTTATGGGAATACTAAAAGGTTATGTGCGACAAAGAGCAAAACCAGAAGGATCCATGGCAAAGGGTTGGATGCTTGAAGAGTGCATGTATTACGTTAGTGAGTACCTTGAAAGAGTTCATGAAGAAGCTCCACGTGCATGGACCAACGAGTCTTCTTCAAAAATAACAGATGAGGTATTATCAGGTAAGGGGGTTCCATTCTTATTTACATTTCAAGAAAAAAATGATGTTTCTACTTTTGTAGCATATAATAGCGAATGCATGCAAGCATTCGTTAGCGAGTACGAGGAACTTCAAAGTCTCCAAAGTAAAAGGCGAAAAAACAAAAGATCTAGACGTAATCTCGATAATAATGAGATTACAGATATACCTTCTTTCACGGATTGGCTATATAGTCGTTTGCAACGCGCCAACGCAAATAATGAAGAAATCTCAGATGAGCAAAGAGAGTTAATGATAGGTTGTGAACAAAAGGTAATTTTATTAAAATATATATTTTATTTTTTTCATATATGTATGTTAGTTTCTATTTACTAATTGAATTTATTTTGCAGGCTCGAATGTTCACTAATATGTGGGCTTTTGGACAGCATATTAGAATCAAATCCATTGATTCTTTACGTAAAACAGAGGATTCTAGTATTGTTGCTTGTTTCAAGCAACTATCACGTGCTAGCTCAAAAGACACGAACCTTATAGATAGCGAACTTGGTTACGTAGGAACTATTGTTGGTATCTACGAAATTTCATTTCGTACATTCAAACAGGTAGAAAAAATTTATATATTTTTTTTAGAGTTAGTTATTTTTTTAAGCACCTAATAATGGGACGTTTTTGTTGTTATATATTGTGATAGGTCATTTTGAAGGTTGACTGGTATCGAGCGGAGTATAAAGGTAGTAATTCTACAATAAGAAAGGAATTATCTGGGTTTTGGGCAATTGATTCTTCCAAGACAATGCGATCTACTAAAGAACCATATATTCTTCCTAGGCATATTGAACAAACATTTTTTTATAAAAACCCAGATGCTCATCCTTGGTGGCAAGTCATTCATTTGCAACCTAGAGGTAGGTCATTGTTTGAACAGTTTATTGTTAGAGAGATTGAAGAAAGTCCTCTTGATGATTCAGCATCAGATACTGATACATCAACGTCTGGAATAGAAATTAGACTCATTATACGTGATAATGATACTAATCTTTTTGATGAAGAGGATAATTCTCTACATGCTGATTCTACTGATGAGGAAGAGGAATTACCAGAAATAGATATTAATCCACCAATAGATGATGTGATTCATGAGAACATAGATTTAACAATAGAAGAAATAAATGAAATCAATAAGGATAATGAAGATGAGACTATATTGATGTCTTACCAAAATGATGGCAATAATGAAAACATATGAGTAGATTAGATAGTAACTTGAAGCTTCTGAATGGATATCAGATAATAGGTTTTTTTTATTAACTTGAATAACGATGAATCCTACTAGAGAGATGAAATCATGTTCTTCTAAGTTAGAACATGAAGCTCGGGGGTATGCCTAATTATTTTATATATAGCTTTATCTTCGAGGAGTAAATTTTTATCATGTATGTATGCATATGTGTGTGTATTCATGTGTATTATATGTATACATATATTAGTATGCATATATATGTATTTCATGTATATGTATGTGTTTGCATGTGTGTGATATATGTATACATGTATTCATGTACGTAATATATGCAAGTGTTTATAATTGTGTACATGTATATATGTATATGTGTCTATGTGTAAATATGTACATGTAAATATGTATGCATGTATATATATGTTTATGTGTGCATGTAGGCATGTACATGTATGTGTAAATATGTACATGTAAATATGTTAGTATGTATATATATATTTATGTGTGCATTTAGGCATGTATGTGTGAAGCATAATATATCTACTCCATTTTATATTTATGTATCCTATCTACATGATGTGTATATATCTTTACATATATTATGAATCATGATCCTCGTTGATTCGAGTAGCTATATATAGAGGCATAAGGTTGGGAGGAGAGACATCTCTCTAGTAGGACGTCGGAGGTGTACATATACTTCAAACATATGGCTAAAAGGTTGAATTAGAGTTTTTAAATTAGGGATTTCAAAACCCTAATATCGAGATTAGTGCTCTCTGTCTCTCTCATAGTGGTTAGCAACGGGATGGCAACGTCGTAGGCAACGGGTTGCTAACGCGTTAGCAACGGGTTCAAGTTGCGAACCCCAAGTTGCGATAAAGTTGCGTACAAATCAATTTTTATTTTAGATTTTTTTATATGTATATGTGTGTGTATATATATATATATATATATATATATATATATATATATATATATATATATATATATATATATATATATATATATATATATATATATATATATATATATATATATATATATATATATAGATACATAGATACATACATACATATATACACACACACATACATACATACATGGATTATATTATATTACATACATAGCAGTAAATATATACTACATACATACGTGTAATGTAATACACACATTTTTATGTATATATACACATAGTATATACATATTACATTTATACACAACACATAGATGTATACATACATGATACACATGCATACATACATACTACAAAAATAGAAACATGTATATTAGATACATATATAAGTTAATATACATGCCTTTCAGTAAACATAGAGTAATAGATTTTAGGAATGACATCATACATACATAGATGCATATATAGATACATACATACATACATAGCTCTCTCTCTCTCTCTCTCTCTCTCTCTCATATACATACATACCGTGCATTGTCGCGACGATGAGCCATAAGTGTCCGCATCTCTTTTAAACACCACTTAAGCGACCATCCTGTCCCAAACTCTGTCTCAAGTGAACTAAGCACATACTTTTTATCCCTCTCATCATGCTCACTACAAAAATAAAAAACATAATGTAAATAAAACATAAGATATACATTTCAATTTATATGTAAAACTTTTACTTACTTCCATGGTAAGTGGATAAAGCGCAGGTAAGAGTCGCATAGTGCCCGCATTCTTCTCTTGAACTCCAATCCATTCCCTATGTACACAATGTTCCCCTCCGGCTCTATGTCGCACTCTAGTCCTAAGGTGCCTATGCATGTCCTCATAGGCAACTCTGCTCTGCTATCACGTGCTGGAGGTGGTATAGGTGTCCTAAAAATAGATAGATAGAAATAAATAAAAATATGTGCTATAATATCATTAAAAAAATTTATGAAAAAAAACATACCTATGAGCAGATAGCTCTCTTCCTGCATGTGGATCCGCAGAAGAGCCCTCGTCTGATCGCGTAAGCATCTGGATCGTATAATCCAGCTCCTCATCGGACATGTCTGCGTAGTCCCGCATTATGGCCCCTAGAGTATCTGACGGAACTCTTGCTCTCATAAGACTTTTTATGAGAGTGAGTTTCGCCTTTCTCTCTTTACTGGGATCCATAATACCTAACATATAAAACAAAATGGTTAGAAATCAATATATATATACGTGTATGTGTGTGTATGCATGTGTATGTGTGTGCATGCATGTGTATGTGTGTGTATGCATCTGTGTGTATGTGTGTAGGTATATGTGTGTGTTGTCTATGTGTATGTGTGTGTGTCTATGAGTGTGTATGTGTTTATGTATATGTATGTATCTACGTGTGTGTATGTATCTATGTGTGTATGTGTATGCATGTATGTATGCATGTGTGTGTATGCATATGTATGTGTGTGTATGCATCATTATGTGTGTCTATGTATGCATTTGTACGTGTGTATGCATCATTGCATGTGTATGTGTCTATGTGTGTATGTGTGTGTATGTGTGTGTATATGTGTGTGTGTCTAAGTGTATGTGTGTGTGTTTATGAGTGTGTATGTGTTTATGTGTATGTATGTATCTATGTGTGTCTATGTGTCTAAGTGTGTATGTGTATGCATGTATGTATGCATATGTATGTGTATGCATATGTATGTGTGTGTATGCATTATTATGTGTGTCTATGTATGCATGTGTATGTGTGTATGCATCATTACGTGTGTATGTATCTATGTGTGTATGTGTGTGTGTATATGTGTTTGTATGTGTGTATGCATGTGTGTGTGTATGCATGTGTATGTGTATATGTGTATATGTGTGTGTATATGTGTGTATGCATGTGTGTGTGTATATGTGTGTATATGTTTGTATGCATGTGTGTGTATGCATATGTATGTGTGTGTATGCATTATTATGTGTGTCTATGTATGCATGTGTATGTGTGTATGCATCATTACGTGTGCATGTGTCTATGTGTGTATGTGTGTGTATATGTGTGTGTGTCTATGTGTATGTGTGTGTGTCTATGAGTGTGTATGTATTTATGTGTATGTATGTATCTATGTGTGTGTATGTGTATGCATGTATGTATGCATATGTGTGTGTATGCATATGTATGTGTGTGTATGCATAATTATGTGTGTATGTGTCTATGTGTGTATGTGTGTGTGTATACATTATGATAGTGTATGTAAGCATGTGCATTATGTATGCATATAAGTATGTATGTATGCATATGCATATGCATTATGTATGCATATGCATATGTATTATGTATGCATATGCATTATGTATGCATATGCATATGCATTATGTATGCATATGCATATGCATTATGTATGCATATGCATATGCATTATGTATGCATATGCATATGCATGTGTATGCATATGCATGTAAGTATGTATGTATGCATATGTGTGTGTATGCATATGCATGTAAGTATGTATGTATGCATATGCATATGCAATATGTATGCATGTATGTATATGTGTGTGAATGTGTGTGAATGTGTGTGTGAATGTGTGTGTACATGTGTCTGTATGTGTGTATGCATGTGTATGTGTGTATATGCATCATTATGTGTGTATGTGTGTGTACATGTGTCTGTATGTGTGTATGCATGTGTATGTGTTTGTATGCATCATTATGTGTGTATGTGTGTGTATGTGTGTGTGTCTATGTGTATGTGTGTGTATCTATGAGTATGTATGTGTTCATGTGTGTGTATGTGTCTATGTGTGTATGTATCTGTGTGTGTGTATGTATCTATGCATGTGCATTATGTATGCATGTAAGTATGTATGTACATTATATGCATATGCATATGCATTATGTATGCAAATGTATGCATGTATGTGTTTATGTGTGTATGTCTCTCTATGTGTGTGTATGCATATATGTGTGTGTATATGTGTGTATATGTGTCTGTATGTGTGTATGCATGTGTATGTGTGTATGTGTCTATGTGTGCATGTGTGTGTATATACTATATGTGTGTGTGTCTATGTGTATGTGTGTGTACCTATGAGTGTGTATGTGTTTATGTGTGTATGTGTCTATGTGTGTGTATGTGTTTATGTGTGTATGTGTATGCATGTATGTGTATGTGTGTGTATGTCTCTCTATGTGTGTGTGTATGCATATGTGTGTGTGTGTATATGTGTGTCTATGAGTGTATGCATGTGTATGTGTGTGGATGCATCATTATGTGTGTATGTGTCTGTGTGTATATGTGTGTGTATGTGTGTGAGCGTCTATGTGTGTGTATGTGTGTGCGCGTCTATGTGTATGTGTGTCTGTGTGTGTATGTGTGTGTATCTATGAGTATGTATGTGTTCATGTGTGTGTATGTGTCTATGTGTGTATATATCTGTGTGTGTGTATGTATCTATGCATGTGCATTATGTATGCATGTAAGTATGTATGTACATTATATGCATATGCATATGCATTATGTATGCAAATGTATGCATGTATGTGTTTATGTGTGTATGTCTCTCTATGTGTGTGTATGCATATATGTGTGTGTATGTGTGTGTATATGTGTCTGTATGTGTGTATGCATGTGTATGTGTGTGTATGCATGTGTATGTGTGTATGTGTCTATGTGTGCATGTGTGTGTATATACTATATGTGTGTGTGTCTATGTGTATGTGTGTGTACCTATGAGTGTGTATGTGTTTATGTGTGTATGTGTCTATGTGTGTGTATGTGTTTATGTGTGTATGTGTATGCATGTATGTGTATGTGTGTGTATGTCTCTCTATGTGTGTGTGTGTATGCATATGTGTGTGTGTGTATATGTGTGTCTATGTGTGTATGCATGTGTATGTGTGTGGATGCATCATTATGTGTGTATGTGTCTGTGAGTGTATATGTGTGTGTATGTGTGTGAGCGTCTATGTGTGTGTATGTGTGTGCGCGTCTTGTGTATGTGTGTCTATGTGTGTATTTGTGTGTATGTGTGTGTGTGTCTGCGTATGTGTGTGTGTTTCTATGCGTGTATATATGTGTGTGTGAGTGTGTGTGTGCGCATACCTGTGTATGTCTCGCTTCTCTCTCTCCCTCTCGCGCGCTGTATGTCTCTCTCTCTCTCTCTCGGTCTGTGTTCTTCCTCGCGTTCAAGGCCCGGCACAAATGTGCCGGGAGAATTGAATTTTTTTTTTTACATTCCAGAGCGTCGCATATGCGACGCTCTGCAGTTTGCCATCGTCGTTAACTGCATCGCTAACCTGCGACGCTACTATCGACGCTTCCGGTTTAGCGTCGCTTATGCGACGCTATCGTCGCTTATGCGACGAGGCCCGTCCAAAAAAAAAAATCTGAAATTTTTACCGTCGCTTATGCGACGGTTTTCATTTTTTTCCCGATTCGGGGGCGTCGCTACGCCCCCCTTTTTCTTGTAGTGTTTGTTGCCCTTTCATCTAGCTTACCTCTTATTTGTGATGGTACATGAACATAAGCTAAACAACCAAAAACCTTGCAATGTCCAAGACTAGGTTTTCTTCCATGCCATGCTTCATAAGGAGTCATACCTTGAAGTGATTTGGATGGTAGTCGATTGACAAGGTACACTGCAGTTGAAATAGCTTCTGCCCATAGATAATGTGGCAACTTCTTCTCTTCAAGCATTGTTCGGGCTGATCCAACCAATGTCTTGTTTCTCCTCTCTGCAATTCCATTTAGTTGAGGAGAGTACCTGGTAGTCACTTCCCTTTTGATACCTTTATCCTGCAAGAACTCATCAAAATCTTTGGAGAAGTATTCTCCCCCTCCATCAGATCTGAGCTTCTTTAGTGATCTACCTGTATGATTCTCCACATGTGCAAGATACTTCTTGAAGCAATCAAACACTTCATTCTTACTCTTGATAAAGTATAGAACAGTCCATCTACTATGGTCGTCAATAAATGAGACATAATACCTTGATCCTGCCAATGAAGGTTCTTGACTTGGTCCCCATACATCTGTGTGTACTAAGTCCAATAAGTTGTTGTGGATGTAGCCTTTGTGGTTGAATGGTTGTCTTTGTGCCTTCCGAATCTGACATGCATCACACCTGTTGATCATGTGTTGCTTTGATATGTTCGGCAGTCCTAGAACACTTTGATCCCTGCATATATCCTTCAAGCTTCTTTCATTCACATGAGCAAGTCTCTTATGCCACACTTCAAGCTCACTTAGGGTTTGAAACCCAAAGTTGAATAGAGCTATGTTCCTGGTATCTCCTACTTCAAAAGTAAAGAGCCTACCATGCTTCTCACCTCGGGCTATCTTCTTGAAGCCTTGGCATGGATCTTCCACAAAAGCTCCATGTTGGGTGAACCTAACTTGCAAGCCTTTTTCAACTATTTGGCCTACACTTATTAGGTTTTTAGTGATAGTGGGTACATAGAGAACCTTACTCAGAATGTTTGTCCTGCCATTGGAAGCTTTGACATTACCAATCTTCTCCACATTGTGCTTCGTGTCATCCCTTGTTTGCACTTCATGTCTATGCTTTGGACTTTCCAAATCAGATAGAAGAGCAATGTTGCCTGCAACATGATTCGAGCATCCTGAATCTATGTAGAACAAATGATCATCTTCTTTACCTTCTTTGTGGCTTAGATTCATAAGAAGTAATGAGTCTTCATGTGGTTGATCTTCTGAATAATTGTTGTGGTCCCTTCGATTATAGCTTCTATTGTTGTTGTTGAAGTTGTGTCCACCTCTGCCTCTATTGCTGCCATATCCACCTCTTCCACTTCGTTTCTGGGTCTTCCCATTGAACCAGCAATTCTGAGTGGTGTGGTTGGTCTTATTGCATATGGCACAAGGTTGAACATTCTGACCTTTGGCTTTGTCTTGCTTTGGTCCTTTCTTCTTCCCTTTCCACTTGCTCTTGCTTGCTAAGTTGGCTTGGGAAGTCTCTTCTTCATCTTCTTCCTTCTTCTTGCCTTTCTACGTCTTATCCTTCTTATCTGCATATAGAGCACTAGCTGAATTACCATGATAAGAGTTACCTTCCTTTATGCTATTGTTGGCTTCTTGATTGAAGAGTTGTCCAAGAAAGATGTTGAAGTCTGGAGTTTGCACATCCATGACGAGATCATAGGCCGTCGTGAAGGATTGCCATTGCTTATCACTTCGAATGCCGTTGAGAATTTGCCTCATGATGACCTCTTCTTTAATCAGCTCTCCAATGGATGCTAACTGATCCGCAACCTCCTTGACCTTGGTAACAAACTCTGTGATGGTTTGTTTAGGTGTCTTCTTCATTTGGTTGAACTCGTTCCAAAGATGATTCTTTCTTGCTTTGGTACTAGCAGAAAAGAAAGTCTCTAGGGCATCCCAAGTCTCTTGAGATGTCTTGCATCCTCTAATATGTGGTAATAGAAAGTCAGAGATAGAGTTTAGTATGTACGACCTTGCTTGAGCATCCCTTGCGCACCAAAGTGTGAGCTTATCTGTCTCCTCTTGTGTAGGTCCTCCTTTTGATCTTGGAATAGGCATAGCTTCATCACCTGCTACAATTCCATAAAGATTTCTACCTTGCAAATAGGCCTCCATTCTGATTTTCCAAGCCGCGTAGTTGTGTCGATCAAGCTTCTCGATCATTGAGGGAAAGCCGTCACCCATCTTGATCTAGCTCTGATACCACTGAAAGAACTTGGAGAAGCTTGTCGAAGGTAGAAAAGTGCGTTTCGAAGCGATGAAGTTTGGTCAAGCCAACCGGCACAAGACTAGCCCTTGAGCTTTTGGAGACTCAAATAGAACTTATAGGCATGCTATAAGTGCAAAGAAACACACTATGTACCTTGGAGCATCAAGGAGAATGAGTCGATACAAAACAGATAGGTTCGCGGGTCGACTAGCTCAAAAAACTTACTATCTATGGAAGAGACAATGAACTTCATATGCCCATAGCGACCAGCGTGATTACAATTAGAAAAAATCCTTTTATGGGAGTGATACACATAGGGTTGAGTGTATGGAATGCACAAAAGTATAAGGAATAAGCAAAATATGCTATAGGAATGAATGCGACATTCACCGGTGGTACTTCCTATTTTTCAGGAATACGCAGAGATTGACCCTGAGGCAGAAAAACTAAGATTTCTCCAAATCTTCTGAACCAACTGCTTTGAACATTTATAGGCATAAACTAGACACTAATAACTTTCCAATGAGTCCTCTTGCACTCAATTTGGAGCTCTGAGGAGAGAGCAGCAGCCTCTGCAAGATTACTGTTGGTGAAGAAGATGACGCAGAAAATTGAAGGAGCAAGACAATGATGGTCACAAGTGTATGTATATTGCTTCCATGTATAATACAAGTGATTTCAACTCCTTATATAACCTCTAGGAGTGTTCCACGACTTTTACAACTTGAATTTGAATTCAAATGAAGGTGGGAATGGTTGTTGGAGGGAATCAATTCACTTCCCTACAATCTAGGAAAAGTGAAGATCTTGATTGATCTACTTTTAGGTGACTTGATTTGCTTGATTGAATGCAACTTCAACCACCAAAATTTCGTGGGATTTTGGCTCTCTACCTTTACATGTGTCAAGCTCAAGGCTTTTACAACGGTAAATGAGCCATCAAAATATTCTCAAAAAATACAATAAATGAGCATATGAAAAAGAACTCTCCAACGGATATTCTTTCAACGCGATAGCCTTTGATGTAGATCAAATCCACCTCAAGCATAGTGTAAGCTTGATGTTCCAACACACATAGGGAACTCCAAGAAGTGTATGTCAAATTTTCAGAAGAAATCCCTATAAAATAGTGATTTTCATCTCTAGAAACCATTGTAAATATCATTTCACCTTTTTTTAGCTCCATTTTTTGCAAGCCAAGGAGTCCTCGAGCTTGAGGAGCATTAGAAGTATCATCCTACCAATTTTTGTAATTTTTAGACTCCGTTTGAGCCTTCAAATAAGCCCTAGAACCTAATTTTTAACTAGACCGGACACTAGGTATGGACAGGGCCAAAACTAGTCCAAAAACTATAAAAAGATCTAGAAAGCTCATTTTTGGGGTTAGCTTGTGAGATAATAGAGCTTTTGTAAGAGAAATCTTTTGCAATTGAAGCTTTCCATTGTTCCTCTCTTTGATCTTACCTTGTGCACGTGTGTGTGTATGTGTGTGCATGTTTGTGTGCTTTCCCTCACGCACTTGTGCCTTCACTTGCTTGTGGTCTTCATACCGGTCCTCATGTCTCCACGGATTGACAAGTAAAGGAGGTGGTGCTTACGCTTGAGCTACAGGTACAGTTCTGAAAGTAAAGGCTATCGTCTGTATCATCCACAAACTAAACGCATTTTGGTTAGTCATGATGTTATTTTTGTGGAAGATCCTATTCAACCATTGCTTTATGTGAAGGAGACATCTGTTAGCTCCAACGACATGTATGATACTTTGCTCTCTCCTTTTATAGGTGGAAAGTCTAGTGTCTCAGCCTTTGCAGGTTTCATGTGATGATGTAGATCAATCCATTTCTGATGCAGATTTACATGATGCACTTGTTGATGAGAGAGTTGATATTGAGTAGGCAAAAACTATGCCAAAATGGCTGGTGCATACCTTGCATGATAGCAAATTAGATGCACCTCTATCATATCATACTTGGTCAGGCTCTCAAAGTGACTCTTTTGCATCAGATTTCTATGCTATTCTTGCCTCTAGTCTCTCTGATGAGACCGAATCTGTTTCGTTTGATGAAGCACAAAATTTTGAACATTGGATGGTTGCAATGCAATATGAATATGATGCTATCATGAAAAATGGTACCTGGTCTTTATGTGTCTTGCCTCCGGGAAAGAAGGCCGTTGGCACTAAGTGGGTATTGATTTTGATGAAACATTTGTTCATACTTGCCGCATGACTATTGATCGTAGCATCTATGCACTTGCAACTCATCATGGTTGGAATGTACATCAGTTGGATATTAAAATAGCATTTTTGAATGGTGACTTACATGAAGAAGTGTATTTTTTCAGCCTCGTGGCTTTGTGCAGAAAGGGCATAAAAACCAGGTGTGCAGGTTAAAGAAGGCATTATATAGTTTAAATCAAGCACCGCGTGCTTGGTATGAAAAGATACATGCCTATCTCATTGCACATGGTTTTGAGAACAGTCCAACTGAAAGCACTTTATATGTTAAGTGTGTTAATGATGTGCTTCTGATCATTGTGGTGTATGTTGATGACATGCTACTCACTGGTCCTCATGACATGCATATTGCTGATTTTACGGCTGATTTGCATGCCTCATTTGAGATGTCAGATTTGGGGCATTTGCATAACTATTTGGGCATTCAGTCTATGCAAGTTGATGGTGGAATGGCTTCATGTCAAACAAAATATATTGACACATTATTGGAGTGTTTTGGCCTTGAAGATTGTAAGCCTATTGCCACTCCTATGGAGGCAGGTTTACAACTGAGTCTTCATGATGCTGGAGATGCATTTGGTGTTGTTCTCTATGAGCAAGCTGTTAAATGCTTGATTTACTTATGCATTACTCGGCCAGATATTCAGTTTGCTATCTCACAGATGAGCACATTTATGCATTGCCCAAGTGTCAAGCATTGGCTGGTAGTTAAGCGCATCTTTCGCTACTTGAGTGGTACCTGGCTACTTGGCTTGTTTTATCCCAAGGGGGTGTTATCGGCCGCCAGATTGGAAGTTGTAAAACTGAATCTTTTGTTCGCACGCGTGAAAAGTTGTTACACTGGCAGTTGTAATATTTTATATAAAGCAATGAAAAGAGATGCTCAGTGACGACTCGTGGAATCACCAGACTGTCCGTCTGGGTGATTGTCTGAGCGTTGCTGTAGCGTTGTTTGTCTAATTTCTGAGTACTCTGAGTATACTGTGCATGTCCGTGTTTGTTGTCTATCGATCTCTGTTGCGCTTGTGAGTTTCATTTACATACGGTAGATCGTTGTACTATTGTCTGAGTAAGTCGTTTGCGAATCTCTATTGGGATTGTTGTGTTAGCTCGTGTATCGTGTTGTTATTCTTTCTTGAATAGTCTGCCAGTGTTTGGTGAAGTCTGTGTAGTTATGGTAGCTTTTCTAGTATTCGGCTTTGTATTGTGTTGTCTTCAGTATTGAGGTCTATGTTCGTACGGCAAAGATTAAGATATGGTAAGAGTCATCCTAAGTTGCGTACTGAATCTTCAAGCACTGTGTGTCTGTAACTGTTGAGTCCTTCTGTGTCTTTGGTTGAGTTTGACTATGAGCACTATTCGGTGAAGGTTGAACTACTGCTATTGTTAAATGTTACAGTCGTGTGTATTCGGAAAAAGGGTTTTGAAGTAATTCGGTATTACGATACTGATAGTCTGGTACAATGTGTTCGGTAAACTCTCATAGAGCTAAAATGACGAACCGTAAAGAATGAGAATGAGATACCAATTCTTGATAACATCTTGAATGTTGGTATATTGTGTGTTGTGACGTAATTTTAAGAAAAAGCATAGGGCCTCTGTCTTTACAGACCCCTTCCACTCCCAAGAACCCAATAAATGTTTAAACGCGTTCCTGACTGTTAGTCTCGCGTTTAGACGTTTAACAGGGGGATGACTACTGCCAGATTTGCATGCTTTTTCTGATAGTGATTGGGCTGGTTGTTATGACAGTCGTGTGTCCACTAGTGGCTTTTGCTTCATGCTTGGTAGCTCATGTATATCTTGGTTGAGCAACAAGCAACCTACTATGGTTGCTTCTAGTTGTGAGGCTGAGTATAGGGCAGCTTTCACAGTGATTGTTGAGTGTGTGTGGCTCAGATGCCTTAAGGCTGATTTGGGTGTTGGTCAATTGTCTGCCACCACCATCTTCATTGACAGTTAGAGCACATTGGCAATTGCAAGGAACCATGTGTTCCAATAAATATTTAAACGCGTTTCTGACTGTTAGTCTCGCGTTTAGACGTTTAACATTGGCGCCGTCTGTGGGAAGGTGGCAACAGATCAGATTATTGCAAATTGATTGTGGTAACGCGACTATAGATTGTAAATCGACAGTAATAATACACGAGTAGTACAAAAGATGATACATGCCGGTTACTCGATCCGGTGAAACGTATCCGAAGAACCGACAACCCTGGGTACCTAATTTGCTAAGAACGCCTCCAGGAGGTAGAAGCACAGAAAGGTCTTACCCAGTTGTCAAGAAAGTGAAGAATGTCAGTAGTGATTCCGGTCATATCCCGGTGGAACGTACTACATCTCTGGCAGATTCTGGTGCAATTTCGGCACAGTCTGTCGAAGATATAGTAACTCCAGAATCTACCAGGATGCAGCATGAAGTTAGTTTAACACCATTAGGTAAATATTCGAATTTGTTTACGAAAAGAAACGTCTTGGCCAAAGAAACCAGTGAAGGAGAAGGAGCACTTTGTTTTGGTGAAAAATCGACACCTTCCGGTGTTATTTCGGTACAAGTTGCTGAGAATTCACAGTGTTCCGGGGACAGTTTACCATTTCTTGGTGAATCTGCAGTCCAATCACCGCTATTTGGAGTAAGCTTTCCTACATTTGATATCAAGAAGGAAGGTAGCGTGTTCGAAGCTGAGATCCGAAATATACTGAACAATATTATCGAGCCAGAGAGTGCACAGGCTGAAGATACAGATTCCGACGGTTCATATATTCAGCCTCGAGATACAGTAGATTGTCCCAATACCACCGTCAGCACGATGAGTGGGCAACAACAACAACAACAACAACAACAACAACAACAACAGTAGCAGCAACAGTTATTTCCACCCCGGCCGACTCCCACAGGAGTAACGTACACTAAATTCGGTGGATTTCTAGGAGATGACCCAGATGCTCATGTACGCACGTTTGAGATAAGTTATGCAGTGCTCAATCATCCACCTTATCCGGCATATAAAGCTATTGTCTTCCAGTCTACATTGGTTAATGAAGGAGTCAGATGGCTTACAGAATATGATATTAACCACTTCGGCACCTATGAAGCAGTAAGGGATGCATTTTTGCAGAGATTCAGGCTAAAGAAGAATCCAGCCAAAATTTTCGACTACCTACAAAATAATAGACAGAAGATAAATCAAACAGTGCATGAGTATGCCACTCTATTCAGAACTCATTTGAGGCAATTACCACCAGCACATGCTAACCTGCCGGATGACGTTATCACGCAATGGTTTATCAATGGATTGACTCTGCAACTTAAACAGATAATGATCATACGCTGTGTAGGAGCTATGACACTAGATGCAATTATCGCAATGGCTTTGCAGCTTGAAAACAAGGTTGGAGGATTTACAGAAGACTTGGAATGGTTAAAGGCAAATAAAAATATTGCAGAAGATCCGACCAGACAGATGTTCTGCACCACATGCAAGAATTCAGGGCACACTAGTTCCACTTGTGCACTTAATCAGTTGTTTTGCGCTATCTGCAACATGACCGGACATACCACCGAAAACTGTGCATACAACGCCAAAGTGCAGGGAACCGCAAGAGTGAATGCAATTATATAGGAACCAGGACAGCCAGCCAATCACTATGTACCTCCGCAAATGAGAAACAACCAGCAACAAGGTTATCAAAATTACAGAGGACAGAGAAATAATAACTACAATGCAAACCGCTGGCAGGCCGGACCAGCACAGGAAAATCCCAATTTTCCACCACCGCGCTGCCATTTTTGTGGTGAATTTGGTCACATTAGAAGATTTTGTAAGGATGTAGCTGAGTATGATCAGAGGAAGAAAGAACGTCACAACCCAATGACTAATATGGTACAAATCACACCAGTAGAAACGCAAGCTGCAGTAATTCAGACCCGATCTGGTAAGCAACTGCAACCAGCAGTAGAAGTATTTGAACCAGGCATACGTGAACAACAAAGGATGTATGATAAGGCCAGTCAATGGACCACCGCCGAACCTCCAGTGTTTCCAGATCCTATTCCGGTGACCCAGGCTCCGCTAACCAAGGAAGGAACACAAAAACAAGATTTTAATTCAGTAGCAGGCACTAATTCTCGGACGTCTTTGCATGGGATTACAAAGATATGAAAGGTCTGGACCCGCGCATCTATCAACACAGGGTCATGCTGAAGCCGGAAGCAAAACCAATTAAGCAACCCAGCTACCGGATGAATCCGAACTATGCATCACAAGTAAAGGCAGAACTTGATAGGCTACTCAAAGTCGGATTCATTGTACCAGTAGAGCATGCTGAATGGATCTCACCAATTGTTATTGTGCCTAAAAAGAATAAGCAGCTATGAATATGTGTAGATTACCGAAAATTGAACGCAGCTACGGTGCCTGATCCATTTCCGCTACCTTTTCTTGACACGATGCTTGATAGAGTAGCAGGACATGAAATGTATTCATTCTTAGATGGATACAGTGGGTATAATCAAGTTAGAATGGCTGAACAGGATATACCAAAGACCGCTTTCATTACCAATTGGGGTGTTTTTGCTTGTATTGTTATGTGGTTTGGATTAAGAAATGCCCCCAGTACGTTCCAAAGGTGTATGTAGGAAATATTTTCTCCTTACCTTACCTCTTTTATGCAAGTATATCTTGATGATTTTTTGATTTTTGGTAAGATGATAGCATACATGTTCCATTTATGGTACTGCTTTGAAAAGTGTAGAGAATATAGACTCTGTTTGAACCCAAACAAATCTGTGTTTGCGGTTTCATGTGGAAAGCTACTTGGCCACATTGTATCTACACAGGGTATACAGGTGGATCCAGATAAAATCACAGCTATGTTAGAAGCACCTATACCCACTACACCTAAGGAAGTAATGCGCTTCATGGGCCAAGTAAGATGGCATGGCCGACACTTACGGTGGCTTGCTCATTTGGCAATACCACTGCACCGATTGATAACCAAGACTCCTCGACAATTTGAGTGGACTCAGGAATGTCAAATTGCTTTTGATCGTCTAAAGGGATTACTAACACAGGTTCCAATCTTACAACCTCTTGACTGGGATCACCCATTTCATGTATTTGTTGATGCTTCAGATATAGCAATTGGAAGCGTATTAATGCAACAAACGAATAAGTGGTTCAGACCAATATACTATGCAAGTCGAAGGATTGCCCTTGCGGAAAAGAATTACTCTGTAACTGAAAGGGAATGTCTAGGTTTAGTATACTCTGTCAAGAAGTTCAGGCATTATTTACTTGGCCGCAAATTTACTTTTCAAGTAGATCATGCTGCACTTGTCTATCTGGTTCGGCAACAGCACTTAGGTGGCCGATTAGCGCGATGGGTTCTGCTTTTACAAGAATTTGATTACGAAGTTATTCATCAGCCTGGCACTTCACATGCCTTAGCAGATTTCCTTTCTCGCTTAGATTTCGGTGAAGCTCCGGTCGGTGTAGATGACACAACACCGGTAATTTATGTTTCTGAACCGACTAATGATGAAATTGCAGACCCACCTATGCCATCTACATACTATGATCAGATATTGACCTTTCTTATTGATGGATGCCTCCCTTCTCAGACTTCTACTACAATACGCAGGAAAATTGCAGTTTTCAGCTGCCGATTTCGGTTGATTGCTGGGGAATTATACTATATGGATCACACTAGAGTTTTACTTCGTTGTATTCAACCACATGAAGTTAACTTAGTCATTACTTTGGCTCACTCAATTCCTTCTGGTGGCCATTTTGCAACAGATTTAACGCACGAGAAAAGTCTGCAAAGCGGACTTTGGTGGCCTACTATATACAAGGATGTATCACAGTTTGTCAAACAATGTGATAGTTGTCAGAGATCTGGACAGCCCCTGCAACGTCATCTTTTCCCTCTACAACGTGTCTTGCCATTAGAGCCTTTTCAGAAGTGGGGTCTAGACTTTATCGGACCTATTACACCACCAGCAATACTCAGCAATAATCTTTATATTATAACCTGTACAGACTATGCAACCAGATGGGCAGAAGCATGGGCTTTAAAATCTACCATAGCTATTTCGGTGGCAAAGTGCCTAATGAAAGATGTCTTTCCGCGTTTTGGATTACCTTTAGAGCTTGTTACAGATCAAGGCACTCATTTTGTCAACAATTTAATGAAAGTACTTACACATTCTTTTCAGATCACGCATAAGTTCAGTTCACCATATTATCCTCGTGCAAATGGTTTGGCTGAGAGTATGAACAAGACCCTTTTGAATATGCTTCGAAAACTCATTCTGGAAGCACCGGAAAGATGGGACCAACTGTTACTTACAGTCCTATAGGCATACCGAACTACCTACAAGGTAGCAACAGGACTAACACCTTTCAAACTAGCTTATGGACTAGAAGCCATAGCACCAATGGAGATTGTTGTGCCAAGTCTACGCGTAGCTCTCACTCAAAAATTGATACTAGAAGATTCTTTATCATTTCAGCTAGATACACTCAGAGAACTGGATGAGCATCGTTGGACAAGTTTTTTGACTATCCAGGAAGTTCAGTTAAGACAAGCTTGAACACATGATCGATATCTAAGGACTCCAGTTTTTACGGTGGGGCAACTTGTACTCTTTTACAATGCAAAGTGAAATCGCTCTGCTAGCAAATTCAAGATATGATGGTTTAGTCCCTATCCGATTTCTGAATAGGTGGGCCCAGCCACTTTTTGGTTGACTACTTTGACCGAAATTCCTCTTTCGAAAGTCATCAACGGTTCGAAGCTACGGTCGTATCAACAAACATCTAACCCGCAATGAAACGTTTCGCGATTGGCCGCGTCTTTTGGCGTCCTCTTTTCTTTCCTTTTCTCTTCTTTTCTTTTCTTTTTTTGCGTGCTTAATAAAATAAGCCCGAATCTGCCATTAGCCACCATGAATCAGTTATTCCCTAGGTATTCATCCAACGAATACGCGATCCTATGTTGACCGGAACCTGAGAGATCCGCCCTTCAGTTCTTAGTAGCTATCGTGAACCTACAGAAACGTACTTATGGAATATCGCGTCCATTCTACTCCGCCATTGATTTAGCTGCTAGAGAACCAATAAATTTTGCATCCTACTTC
Organism: Ceratopteris richardii; assembly: GCA_020310875.1. Lineage (NCBI taxonomy): Eukaryota > Viridiplantae > Streptophyta > Polypodiopsida > Polypodiales > Pteridaceae > Ceratopteris > Ceratopteris richardii. Next base: position 145,574,254 of record CM035437.1, read on the forward strand.
TTCCACCGCATTCACAAGGAATGCGTTTCAATAATTAAACATGTAAACAAAGGAGGGATGCCAAGGTCCAGATTGCCGCACATTATTTCTTTCCTTTTTCCGGCCATTCTTGTAGCACAACCACCACCCAGAGGCCCGGTCCTGCGCCATGAAGATTCTATGCAATTATTGGAGGACGATGAAGAAGACGAAGAGGAACTCAATCAACTCTTCCGGCGAAAAAGAATTAGAATCAGTTCCTCTGAAAGTGAAGCACAGGGGTCAACCGAAAAAAACAAAGAAGATGACAAGGAAGAAGAAAAACAGGACAAAGAAACTTTCCATGACACCGCAACGTCTATGCAGCACGAATCATCTTCACAGTCTTTAGAAGGACAACAAGAAGAGGATGATCCCATTGAATCTGACACAAGCTCATCACAAGGAGCATCATTGCAACAATCAGAGCACGAAAAGCAAAGAGATGAAGAAGATATAATCAAAGAAGTCTTGAGGAACTGCTTAAAGCAGTAGAGTCCACAGTTGCCGACACCGCTGATACACAACAAACCACAGAAAAGGTAACAGAATCTCACTCTGTTTTTCCCACTCCCCCACCGGAACCTCCACTCAACCTAGTTATCCGTACTCCATCCATTCTTCCCGAAGAACCCACTGCCTCTTCTTCCTCATCCCCAAACTACTCTCCACCGAACTCCTAGCAGCTACTCACCGCATCCTCATCTCAACCACGTCCTCATCTTCCACTTCCTTCGATTCCCATGATCTCTGAGCTTGCAAATATGGGTCAATTGCTAACTCAGCTGTCACAGCAATTACCAGTACAGATGAAACAGTTCACTGATAGCATCCGAGAAGAATTCCAACATAAAGTGGATATGCTGGAGGCAGATATTAGTCCTCTACAAGAAGAATTGGTGGTGTCTAAGGCAGAAAATCAAGCCCTACAAGAACAACTAAAGGAGTTACAATCCCGAATGGCCGAACAGGTAGAAATTACAACTCAAAGGGATGCGGCATTGGCCGAGCTTAGAAAGAAAGACGAGTTACTAAATGATGCAAATACAGAACTCATCCAGTTGAAGCAAGAGATACAGGACAAAGAAGATGCAAGAATCACTTTAGGAAATCTGCTCGAAGAAACCAGAGTTCAACTAGACGAAGTGGTACAAAAAGGCCAAGAACAACACGATCTGGCTATGAAAAAAGTTGAAGAACTCCGGAAATGCAAAATAGATTTTGTAGACGTAAACAACATTCTAAAACGAAAATTGACCGAGGAAGCTCAAGGACTAAAGGTAATAGCAGATCTTCGCAGAGAAAGAGATGCTTACTCAAGAACAATTCAATTCCAAAATCAGTAGATCGACAGAAAAGATAACCAGCTCGATGATCAGAAGGAAAGAATAATCAAGATGGAAAAACAGGTGCAAGAAATGAAAGTATCCAGAGATGCGGCCTTATCGAACGATTTCTACCTACAAGAGGCTTTTCTGCAAACGCAAGCAGAAATTTTGCTGACCGAAGCTATAGCTTTAAGTTCTTAAGAGTAGATGCACAACTAGTAGAACCGGATACTCTCAAACAGCTGTTAGAAACTTTAAAGAAGAAAATCGCTCGAGCCTTTAGATTAGCCAGAAACATGTATTTAGACGAAGTTATAGAAGAACAGTAATTTTGTAAAACCTGCGGGTTCGAGTCCACCGTGCGTGCTAGAGTGTTATCGGCCGCCGGATTGGAATTTGTAAAACTGAATCTTTTGTTCGCACGCGTGAAAAGTTGTTACACTGGCAGTTGTAATATTTTATATAAAGCAATGAAAAGAGATGCTCAGTGACAACTCGTGGAATCACCAGACTGTCCGTCTGGGTGATTGTCTGAGCGTTGTAGCGTTGTTTGTCTAATTTCTGAATACTCTGAGTATACTGTGCATGTCCGTGTTTGTTGTCTATCGATCTCTGTTGCGCTTGTGAGTTTCATTTACATATGGTAGATCGTTGTACTGTTGTCTGAGTAAGTTGTTTGCGAATCTCTATTGGGATTGTTGTGTTAGTTCGCGTATCGTGTTGTTATTCTTTCTTGAATAGTCTGCCAGTGTTTGGTGAAGTCTGTGTAGTTATGGTAGCTTTTCTGGTATTCAGGTTTGTATTGTTTTGTCTTTAGTATTGAGGTCTATGTTCGTACGACAAAGATTAAGCTATGGTAAGAGTCATCCTACGTTGTGTACTGAATCTTCAAGCACTGTGTGTCTGTAACTGTTGAGTCCTTCTGTGTCTTCGGTTGAGTTTGACTATGAGCACTGTTTGGTGAAGGTTGAACTACTGCTATTGTTAAATGTTACAGTCGTGTGTATTCGGAAAAAGGGTTTTGAAGTAATTCGGTATTACGATACTGATAGTCTGGTACAATGTGTTCGGTAGACTCTCATAGAGTTAAAATGACGAACCATAAAGAATGAGAATGAGATACCAATTCTTGATAACATCTTGAATGTTGGTATATTGTGTGTTGTGACGTAATTTTAAGAAAAAGCATAGGGCCTCTGTCTTTACAGACCCCTTCCACTCCCAAGAACCCAATAAATGTTTAAACGCGTTTCTGACTGTTAGTCTCACGTTTAGACGTTTAATAGGGGGATGACTACTGCCAGATTTGAATGCTTTTTCTGATAGTGATTGGGCTGGTTGTTATGACAGTCGTGTGTCCACTAGTGGCTTTTGCTTCCTGCTTGGTAGCTCATGTATATCTTGGTTGAGCAACAAGCAACCTACTATGGTTGCTTCTAGTTGTGAGGCTGAGTATAGGGCAGCTTTCACAGTGACTGTTGAGTGTGTGTGGCTCAGATGCCTTAAGGCTGATTTGGGTGTTGGTCAATTGTCTGCCACCACCATCTTCATTGACAGTCAGAGCACATTGGCAATTGCAAGGAACCATGTGTTCCATGCTCGCACTAAGCACATTGAGGTGCATTATCATTATGACAGGGAGAGGTTCTCTGTTGGGGAGATCATCTTGGCATATGTGCCCATGCAGAAGAACATTCTAGAACTTTTTATGAAGGCTCTACCTAGGGAGAAGTTTGAATCTTTCCGCAAAGCTTTGGTCTTACTTCCTTTTGTGGATTGATTCCACATAGTTTGGCACTTCCTTATACATGAGTGCAAGATCCTTTTTCAATGCATCACTCCCAAGGGGGGTTTTTTGATATATTTAGGTAGTGATGTATGTGAACACTCTAGGACTGCCGAGGCACTCTTTTCCCTCTTTAGGAGGTTTTTTCCCCGAGCTTGTATATATGTCTATTGCCCTAACGGGCTACATATCTTTGTACATTCTAGTGGTAATACAATCAGCATTTTGTATTGTGCTCCAACCTTCTTTTTCTTCCTTGTGCTATTTGCATGCTTCCGCAGATGTCTAACTCCAACACTATTACCAACTTGTTCTTAGTTGGTGTGAAGTAGGATTTTGCAACACCACTTCATCTCTAGAATCTATTCATCATCTCCTTCAACATTGAATACTTGTTACAAAAATTCTTGGTCATTCACAAGAAGTCTGCCCCATACCACCCACAAGCAAAAGGACAAATGGAAATCACAAATAAGATCCTTTGTACTATTCTAACAAGGTTGCTGAACAATAGATGTTAGTGCAATTAGCTAGTCTAAGACCTTTACTAGAACCTTAGGACTACACACCCATATGTCTCACTTACATAGAACCTCATGCTTGTTAAGCATTCATTGTATTTACCTTGGATAAATGTAAAAGTCAAAAGTGAGTGAGGAATCTCGTAGTACTAGGGACTCGAGATTGGTGCAAATGGACATGCACCTAAGGGAAAAGCTCAACATGTGTTTATACATAATTTGATGTGTACTTTAAATGCAAGGTTAAACAAAATGGTGCAAAACTAAAAGTAAAAGTTTATTCATAGTCTATTTTTGAAAAAAAAACTTGGTTTGCCAATAAAATCCCATTCTTCATCCTAAACTTGAAAAAATAATTCATCCTGAAAAAACTCGTGAAAAATATAACTGTTAGCACACTTAAACCAAATATAGCAATCCAAGATAAGACTTCTTGATAATCCATCTGTAACAACCAAAGTAATATTCAGTCAAATTTTGTAGCTTTCATAATATTCCATTGAAATATCCAATCATCTATTCTTGCTTGACCTGCATTAAACCACTCAAAACATTGATTAGAAAAGCAATATTTGCATCATTAATAAAATTCATAATTTTACTTTTTATTAAGAAAGAAAGTAAAAAGAATTCCCATATAAATACCTTTTTGATGAGGAAGTAGGTTATAACTCCCATTCATATCATATTTTTTTTTATAAGGGAGAAAAATAAAAAACTCCCATCATATCATATCTTTTTTGATAAGGGAGAAAGATAATAAACTCCCATCATATCATATCTTTTTTGATAAGGGAGAAAGATAATAAACTCCCATCATATCATATCTTTTTTGATAAGGGAGAAAGATAATAAACTCCCCTCATATCATATCTTTTTTGATTAAGGAGAAAGATAATAAACTCCCATCATATCATATCTTTTTTGATAAAGGAGAAAGATAATAAACTCCCCTCATATCATATCTTTTTTTATAAGGGAGAAAGATAATAAACTCCCATCATATCATACTCATTTATAAACATAAATTCAAACATACATTACCTGAGATTGCCGTACCGTTGTTTCACGTCGGGTTCAAACGTGGGAGCGATTCGTGACGACTGGTGGATCAATTCAATCGTCTCGCTAACGGTGCACACAGGGTGCTTGAAGCAAGCTCAAGTAAAGTGGGAACTCAAAGAAATAAGTAAGGTTCAGTTGGAAAATATAATCCAGAATCAAGAACTTTAGAATCACATTTATAATTCAAGTCATTCTTTGAAAACTTCAAAATATTTTAAAAGAACATACGAATTCAATTCAATCATTCACTTCATTATGTTTGGTTGAACACTTCATCATTTCTTAATATTTTTGACTCATAAAAAGTAATCAGGTTCAAATGTGACGACTTATCATATAAATAAGACTTGGGAAATTCTTATTATAAATAGGATGAACTTGCAAATCAAAATTCAATCACACTTGTCCAAACCAAGTCTTTTTCTTATTCAAAGGCCATACTAAGGCAATAACTATCTTGATCACTTCAAGATTAAAAGGAAATCATGAGCATTTCAAATGTTTCTCATTTGTCTATAACCGTTCCTCGCGTTTGAAATCCTTATCGTTCTTTTGGAAGAAAATGAAGTAAGTTTTCGTTCATATGTCTATCTCGAGTCCTAAAGGCTACTCGAAATCAATGCAAACCATCAAGTTATATATATATAAAAGGAAAAAAAAATAATTAATTTACTACTTTGTATTTTTAGTGTATGTCAATATAAGGAACGAAGAAAAACCAAATTCGACTTTATTGATTTCCCTTTATCTAAACAAAGTTCATTTCATTAGTAAAGGTTTATTGTCAAATAGAAATTCGAAATTCTATTAAAATGATATTATGTGTCTCAAATCAAATAATTCATAAGTTTGCATAAGATAGATTAGCACAACAGAAAACAGGAGCTTGAAGCAATTTATGAGATCATATACCATAGGAAAACAGGAGCTTGAAGCAATTTGTGAGATCATATACCATAGGAAAAACAAATCAAATGTCTATGATGTTTTTAGCGGTTTCAATCTATAACATCTTCTATGCCTTTTTCATGTATATTAGCCATTCTATGCAAAAGATAAACCGTCTCAAAAGCAATCGCTTATATTCAACATATATATCTGGTTTGACTTCGCGCACATCTGATAATGACTAAGATTTTAAACATTTCGCAATAATCATATCAACACAAAGCATCATAGTCTCTTAGGATGGCACAGCTATGAAGATCAGACCATCATGAAAGTGGTTCGTTTCAACATCTATCACAGATCAGAATAATTATTGTACTTTATGAATAAAGAATATGAACGTTTATTGAATCGGTAATTTTCGTGAAGCATGAATAATAAAAACTCTGCTATGTATGAGTTTTAAGCTCATGACCTTACAGAGCAAAGTGGCCAACAATTTAAATCTCCGCTCTCATCTGCAAGAACCGAAAACATCTACACACAAGTAAATGGTCACATCCGCTTAAAACTCACTAGAAAACATATGTTGAAGCATCTCTTACGTTATGCTAAATCTTTATAGAAGAGTTCAATCAAGCTTCGCTACTACAATCCTATCATTTATCATAGTTCACGCACACAGAATAATATGGCAATCAAGCAATCCTTAAACAGTGACAATCAACGCACAAACAGAGAGCATAGTCATTTCTTCAGTTCTTCCAAAGATCTCGCATACAGCAATAGGCTCCATCTTCTTCTCTGGATTTCTAGCAAGTTATCTGTACAGCATAGAAGTAGCCAAGCAACAAGCAGAAACTTTCAAACTCAATTCAACTAATCTAGCATGCTTGAGTGCATCATGCTTCAGGCTCACATTCTTAATAATGACAGGCATATGCATTGTGGGTATCGTCTTGACAGTAGTCGTATCGATTCCTATACAGAACAATATCAATAAACCTTTTTCGCAGATAATTTCAACATTCTAAGATTAAGAGGAAGCACGCGCATGTATTTGGGAAAAAATCTTTCATCTTAACGTCCAGTGATAATTTCTTTCGGATCATGAGGGCATAGATTCAAAGCATAATAGTCAACCTGTCAATTGTAGACTTTTTGTAATGCCAGATAATGAGGACGCCATCAGATAACAACAGTGATTAGATCATCATTCAGTTATCAATTAATTCTTAGAGAATTAAGAAAATAGTAAAAAAAATACGTGCCAAATAGCAGACAGCATCTCTTCCGTAAATTCCTCTTCAGAATTTCATCTCCCTGAAACAACGTTCCTCCACGCCTTCCTCCTGAAGCTTTCTTCTCATCCACGACACTGATGATCTGTCTTGAGCAGAAGAAGAGCGGAAGACCGGCCAACCCCCTCTTCAGTGGAAGGTTAAACTCAATTCCCTAGACTTGTGCAGACCCCCTTTTTCATCTACCAAGTGCTGACGTACAATTCTCTTCTCAAACAATGGCCGATCATCTCCAAATTTTGTAGCCTTTTCAATCAGATTGCCAGGAAAGTCCTCGTGTGTTGGCCTCTGAACTTCAGATATTCGTCACCAGTCCTCTTCACAGCGAATCGATTCATCCTTCTCTGTTTTGTCCTCACCATGCGCGACTTCTCCTCCCTATTTTTCTTCTTCTTGGAGGCATCATTATGTGTTGATTCAGCAGCGCACATGATTGCTTTCCTTCATAGCTCTCCTCATTATTTCCAGATGATTATGATCCCCAGAGCTTGCCAGATCAATAGCAGACGTTGGCCTCTTCCAGCGTTCGTGTCTGTCCTCATTTGTATCCTTCAGCCGCCAGAGATCTCCGCATGCGCCTATCATGCATATGATGCCACCAAATCCCCACCTTCTTTCGTTCTCACACACACAAATATATGCATGCACCTAACGACATACAACCGCACCCCCACGCATTCCCAAGCACCCCCACACACTCATGCCCCCTTTCTATTCCTCTCTTCCTTTATCGGTGCAAGATTTGGATCCCCATGACGAGCACCCAAGTTGTATGCGGAAGGTTTAGCTACGACTAGCCATCCAAAGTGCAAGCACTATGGTATACTGTTCTAGATTGTCAAGGAAATTCCCAATACCCAATCATTGTTATGGAAGGGAGATCTAATTCCCTTGCCATTTATTATACACCAACTCTTGCTAGGAGAAGCATACAGGTCTTAATTAAACCTTTGCATGTTTAGGATTCCATATGACCCCAATATCTCTTTTCCATAATCTTAATAAAAATTGAATGGTGAGCATCTTGCAATTCCTCATAAATAATCCTTCCCCCTAATTCCCCAAGTCATTGGTGCTGCCTCTCCCACTAAGCTTGCAAAGTCGATATGAACATGGGGAGTTATGAATGGCATAAGAAAAGACGATAAGAAGGGGGGAGTTGTACATAAAACAAACTGCTACTCTAAATACACTCCGAACTCACCCCTTCTCTGTTAAATGTCAACGAGTCACGTCATGCACCACGTATAGTGTGCCCACATCTTTACATTCTCATTAGTAACCCCAAGTTGTTGCTGCTACCCATAGCTTAACTCCCATTAAGTAAAATCATGTCCAATGAATATAGAAATGGTATCAGCCGATTGGAAAGATTTAAAATAATGCTATTCACCCCCAACATCCATTGCGCTGTAGTATATCAGATCCAAAGGTTTAGAGTCAAAACAAAAAGATGGTTTATCATTCGCTCCATTCCTAATTGTATGCTATGACCTTGGTGTCCGGGATAACCAGCTAATACAATTGTCATTAATGCATAGTTCCCATTTAAATTCACATACACTGGGCACGACCCTCCTCCTCTGAAATTCGATGTCCTTGTTGAAGGTTCAATCAAAACCTGGTATCTTATGCAGAAGTTCTTGCAGATTAACTCATCATTTCAATTACCTGAGTTTTCCATCCATCAAGAATCTTTTTATCACCTTGTTGGCATTTGAATCTTTGAAACGATTGTTACATGAGAAACGCCATATATGTATGCAGCACAAAACCAAATGAACGAGCCTAATAAGGGATTATGGCAGAGCCTGCTCAACAAACACAAGTATGCATTGGACAACCTATGGCATCTGCGACATCGCACCCCACATCGACAAGACTCCTTGTTCACACAAAAACATTATCCCTCTTTGTAGGGATGATTGACACACTTGCTTGTATGTGGTAACATGCTTTTACAAGACGAATTGAAACAGCTAGTCTGTAATATCATGCGGAAGCTAGATTCAGAGAGGTCGCAAGTCACTTACTCATTTCACATCCTTTCCATTTCGTCTGTGAACTCTAACACCGATGAGACTGCAAATACAGAGGAATCTTCGATGTTCCTGTCCATCACTCCGACTTGACCTCGTACTACATCCAAGGGCATCTGGAGAATGATATTTTCTCGGCTAGTCCATAATACTGGTTGCCATTCGGCTTCTAGAATCTGTTCCCACTTCTCCGATATGATGCAATTGCACGAGAAGAAATGAAAGCTTCTCCCTTCAAGCGCGGTCCTTCCTTTCCAACGCTCTCCCTTCTCCTTCCCTTGCACACAGTTGCCCCTCCTTCCAGTTGCCCAGAACCCAAAAAAAAAATTGCAAGGCCGTTGTCTTCACCCCCGGATGTTACTCCTCGTTAATTCCCAAATTGTTGAAGCTCCCTCTGTTTTGATGATGCTCACAGACACCCTTTCCTCCGACAGAGAGCAACCCCCCCTTCTTCGTGGTAGAAGAAAAAAACAGCAGCTGCCTCCGAACGAGCGAGAGAGAGCCCCATTCTGATGCGGCTGGAGATAAAAGCCCCCCTCCTTTTCTTGCCTTTTCAGCCACTGCGAACCACCATAGAACAAAGTTTCTTTGAAAATACAAAACAGAGACTGGCCAGAATAACCGATCCCAAACCTCTTTTCAGATTTCCCTTTCTCTTAACTTGGCGAGTCGATTCTGTTTCCCTTAAGTTCTTACAAGTCACCTTCTCCCCTTTTACTGATAGAGACTCCCCCTGTCGCTTTTACTCAACCACAATGGCAACCCCCGTAGAGTCCATGTCCTCTCTTCATCCACAGGCTCGAATCCTCCTTGTGTTGCTCCTTTTCTGCATCTTTCTCTTGCTTGGAGAAGAACTAGCGGAAATGTTCCTCCCCCCTTCTTTGTTGTCCTTCACGGGAGAGACCCATGTCGTTCTCTGTTCTCCTCCTGCAACCCTCAAAAACCACCATAAAAGAAGAAGACAAAAATGATTTTCCCCTCATCTTTTCTCCTTGCGTGCATGAGCGTAGAGGCCGACAACTATGGCAGATGTACGTGCTTGTCAGACTGTAGCTGTCATACCTACCACACATCACAGGCTAGAGGTTCATAATAGTCCCCTTTTCTCTCGTATGATGCCCCAAAATAGAAGGCTGTGAGCATAACTCCTCACATATCTCAGCTACTTGTCTTAATGACAAACCAAACAACTGCGTATGGAGAAAAACGTGAAATCACTACTTTTGTGATGAGAAAATAATCTGAAATCTTTGTTCCATTAAGGATCTATACAGTTAATGAAGTGCAAACCCTTCAGCCTCTAGAAGCACTATGTGATCTTCCTTTTCATGATCTCTCCTTCTGATCTGGATGTCTGCTGTCTCAAAACACCTCTTAGATGCACACTCTCAGTCCTTTTAACAATTTTTTTGACCTTCTTTTTTATATGAATGTCATTATGCATGCGCAACAAGCTAACCCCCTCTTCCTTATATAGATCTATTCTTGGAATGCAGACTTTCCTCCTCTGTGTTATCTTTCGGTCTTTCTACAGAGGTCAAGCGTGCCCAACATGATGCCTCCCCTTTGACACCTTCTCGATGAATGCAGGCCTCCTGAATCCAAATGCCTACTGCTATCAATGCTCAAAAACCTCTGCCCTCGTCCGTTGATCCATCAGCCACACCAAGCAACCCTCAATATCTGTCGAGAAGAAGACAAAAAATAAATCCCTTCTTCAACACCCAAATGACGAAACCCCCTCTTGTTGTTGTCTATGAGCGGGAGGACCCCAGAGGATGTGTGTAATGCTCCTCTACAGACCACCAGAAGAGATTTCCTCCCCTTCAAAGTTATCAATTAGCTAGAGTGGAAAATTCGGAGCATGTCCCCTCAAAACAATAGAAGTTTCTTTCTCTTGTTCTCTGCACGCACTGAAGAGAATCCCCTTCTTTGACAATTATGATGCCCCAAAAAACAACCCCACTAAACTCCTCTTCTCCATGAGCTCTTCTTGGACACCTGCACAGACGACAACACCCCCAGCTCATTCTCACTCACATAAAGAGCAGCCACCCTGAATGCCGCTCCCCATTCTCTTCTTCTCTACCACCACTTTGACGACAACCCCCTTCATTAACTGCACAAAATAAAAAAACAAAAGGAAAAAACTAAAAAATCCTCCGCTCCTTTACTGACAGCCACTTCTGCTACTCTTTCATGCACACCTTCTCATGCTCGCCCTCCTGTACAGAAGCAGAAAAAGAACACACAAGCACAGCCGTGTCCTCCTCTCTCTTCGATCCACCTGCACGGGACAAGAAGAAGGCCCCCTAAAAACACAGCAACCCCTGACTATATTGGCGACCGATGCCCCAGCACGCGGAAAGAAGAAGGAGCCCCCCCAATTACTTCCTTTTGGTACCCCTCTTCCAAGAGGAATTAATCCCCTTCTACTCCACTTCCATCTCCTTTAAATCTCCTACACATTCATAAAAACAAAATCCCCAAGAATATTTGGTGAAACACATATTTTTCTTTGAAAAACAAAATCCCCACCAAGGTTATGTCACACATAAATCCAAGCAAGATCAGACGATTTCTAGGTCAACATATTCCCCTCTTCTGCTTGCGAATTCGTCCCCGACGAGCCAATTAGCACTTGCACTCAAACCATTCAAGTCATCGACAATACATCAATGCACCTTCACATACCTCATACTTATTCTATCTCTTTCCACTGGCGTACCTGCATCCATACTCAACCAACATCCATTAGTCATCATAAACCAACCACTTCACTTACCAACTTTGTCCATTTTGTCGCATCTTCATCGCCATGTCCACCTGTCTACAAACTCATCAAAATATTAGAACCTTTCTTCATCAAATCATAATAACAACTACAACCGAAATGGAAAGAGCAAACACACATCAAGAAATCACATCCCACATCCTCGTCACACATGCAAGCTCGTCACATCCCATATGCATACAAGCAGAAGACATTTCCACATTCCCTCTCATCACTCTTCTCGACTGTTCATTCAACACGTCACGAATCTCTATTCCACATGCATACTCAACACACTTTCTACACACACCATCAAAAACCATTCCCCAGTTTCGTTTTTTATACTCTTCCCGGTCACACGATCGTTTTGTTGATTCCTTTTTCTCATTTCTAACCGAGTTCTCTTGTCAATTTTTTTATTCCCTTTTTACCTAGGGTTTCCACTACCCAATTTAATTTTCATCGACTCTTTGCTTTTTTTTTGCTTTTCAAATAAATTCCATGCTAAATAAGTCATCGCCACACCTCCTGAATTGATGGACACGTGGCAAAGATTACTCAAGCTTAACACGAGCTCACTCTGACAAGATCGCTCATCGTCGACATGCTTCAGGACATCGCAAGTAGTTGCACAACCTAAGAACCAAAATGAGCACCTCCCAAGAGTTTGCAGACGAACAAAGCCACTAGCACGCTTGGATCTCTCAAGTCAAAGTCTTCCACAAACACGTCGCAGCCGAAACCCTAGCTGAGCTTAAGCTTCGATTCGATATGCCTCATCAGAAGTCCACACATTCCCAGATCCCCACAACACATACACATACCCATCCAGGCATCATGCCCTCTTGCCTCTCTTCTATCCCCCCTCGAGCGAGGAATTCGTCTCATTCTTTTTTTTTCCACATTTTCCTTTTTATTTTTCATCATTTTTCCACATATTTACTCACACTTGCCGGTCTACGCCGAAGCTGGATGCGACTCGTGGGACTCGACCACCCGATCGATTTTGTTCCATCTATCTACCAGGCCAACGCACGACACACAGACAGCTAGCCCTATGCGAAACCGACGTCAATTCATGGCTTTGACCACCAGGCCAAAGTGGATCCACCCACCTATCGGCCCACATAGGCGTGTAGCCACATGCACACATACATAAACATATATGTTTTTTTCCATTTTTTTTTTCATTCCTGCATCTCGAGAATTAGGAGACAAAAGAAAGGACCTTTTCTCAACCATCCCGATCAGGACACACACACATAAACTCCCCATGGACATCCCAATGAGACACATCTCCTCTCTGCTGCTACTCAAGCCAAAATCCGGCCACTAATGTCATGGTCAACTTTTCCTCTCAAAACCCGCACACACTAATTACCTTGCCGACCAGAAAACTCCGAAAAATACCACTTCAGTCCTAAGCATACAATAGACTTGATCCGCCCATCCTCACATCTCTGACTCGCAATTTGCAAAGCAAACCCTAGTCAGACTCAAGCCGTCCTCACCGATATCCATTTCCTTGTCTATTTCTTTATCTCCAACCTCTGCCTCCCAGAGATTCCACCTGACCTGATAGATGACATAGAAAACTACCATTGGCCGTTGTACTTCTTAGTGCTTCAAGCCTCGCTGCTAGGTCTCTTAATCCTTGTTTGTTTTGCTCAATATCACTCTGATATTGGAACAGGTCAGAGTCAATCCTTCAGAACCAATTCCATATTTGCTCCATCTCTTTATCCTCTCTCACCCTTTTTGCAGATCCAAGGGGAATATCCTCCCTCTTCTCAACTCGAACGGTCAACTTCTTGACTTCCTCTCTAATCGATCTTTCCTCCCAAATCCTACTCATATTTTCTACATCTAGACCGTCTACCTTCTTTGACAATTCATTCTTCATCCTTTCTAACTCCGTTCCGAACGCATCCAACCTATCCAACATGGCTTTCAGCTCTCCTTCCATTTTTCCTACTTTCAGGTCCTCTACTTCTCCTCGCATCTCATCGTGTTTCCGATTCATCCACCTACCGAGCTTGCTACTCAACTTTGCATTCTCTTTTTCTACGCGTCTTATTTTCGCATCACTCTCTGCTTGAGCGCTCTTCGTCCCTTCTAATTCTAGGTGGAACTCTTCAACTACCTTAGCTACTTGGTCATCATATCTATCCATCATCTCTCGCAATTTCTCGATTTCTTTTTCCATTTGGTTGACTCTCTGTGTCAGGTCATCATCATATTTAGGGGAATCCCCTTCGATCGCAACGTTATGGCAATCCGCTATCATCAAACTAGTTCTTGGATCTAAGACCATGCTTTCATGCTCAGACCTTGCAAGGCCTTCCCTCAAGCTCTTGTTCGCTTTCAATTCCTTGTTTTCGCTTTCCAACACTCGTACTTGCTTTTCCCAAGTTCCTAGGACCTCGGCCATGTTCACTTGATTTTCCTCTAATTTCTCAATTCTGATCCTGTCGTTATCTCGCTCTTCTAGCAGACACTCCCACTGACATTGTATGCTTGCCAACAAACTCTCGTCATCTTCGACTTTCACATAAAAGGACGAAAGTAACATGCTAACCTCTTTTGCCACATCCTCCTCAACGGGAACCTCTTTTGTGCGACACACATGTTCGCATAGCTTCTTGTTTCCACATTCCATGCATCTAGGGATGAAGTCCAATGGAGTGCACACACGAGGGCAATATTTTGCAATGTGCCCAACTTTCTCACAGCACCAACACCTAACGAAGTTTGAAATTGGGCCCATCCGGTGGGATTCGTATACATGATTCCTCATCGGGTCTCCAAACCCGCTTCGCCTTCTCATCCATTCAAAGTTCATCAACCTCCGGGCAACCTTTTGAAAGTCCTTAACTTGCATTCTTTGCGACGTCTTTCTACCTAAGCCAACGCACTCAATCTGGGCCGACGGGCTGTGCCGCACAATTGGGGCACCGAGCGTACTCATGGCACGACTCTATGAGGAGTGCCAAGCCAACTCCCTAGTAAGATGGCCAATTATGAATAAGGCCCGGTCAACTAGATTTATGCAAATTAACGCACTTGTTTAGCTTTTGGTCCTATACTTGGTCCTATATTTCCACCCGAGTTTAGCAAATATCCACGCTTTTGATTACTTGGAAACTCCTCTTTTCCCTCTTGGTTTCACCCACTCTTCCACACTTGGTTTGAGGTTCACACACAATCAAGCACGTGTACTCCCCTATCACTAGCCCCTATCACTAGCTTATGTCTTTGTGCTCTCCTCTCTTTCCTCGCTTCCCCACCTTCTTTCGTTCTCACACACACAAATATATGCCTGCACCTAATGACATACAACCGCACCCCCACGCATTCCCAAGCACTCTCCTTCCACACACCTCACAACCTCTAGCACCCTTCACACTCACTTTCACCTATACACTCATGCACACACTCTTATATTCTCGTACACACATACATTCACACACACCATCACGCACATACCCATGTCTCCCACACACACTCATGCCCCCTTTCTATTCCTCTCTTCCTTTATCGGTGCAAGTTTTGGATCTCCATGCCGAGCACCCAAGTTGTATGTGGAAGGTTTAGCTATGACTAGCCATCCAAAGTGCAAGCACTACGGTATAATGTTCTAGATTGTCAAGGAAATTCCCAATACCCAATCATTGTTATGGAAGAGAGATCTAATTCCCTTGCCATTTATTATACACCAACTCTTGCTAGGAGAAGCATGCAGGTCTTAATTAAACCTTTGCATGTTTAGGATTCCATATGACCCCAATATCTCTTTTCCATAATCTTAATAAAAATTGAATGGTGAGCATCTTGCAATTCCTCATAAATAATCCTTCCCCCTAATTCCCCAAGTCATTGGCGCTGCCTCTCCCACTAAGCTTGCAAAGTCGATATGAACATGGGGAGTTATGAATGGCATAAGAAAAGACGATAAGAAGGGGGGAGTTGTACATAAAACAAACTGCTACTCTAAATACACTCCGAACTCACCCCTTCTCTGTTAAATGTCAACGAGTCACGTCAGGCACCACGTATAGTGTGCCCACATCTTTACATTCTCATGAGTACTCCCAAGTTGCTGTTGCTACCATAGCTTAACTCCCATTAAGTAAAATCATGTCCAATGAATATAGAAATGGTATCAACCGATTGGAAAGATTTAAAATAACGCTATTCACCCCCAACATCCATTGCGCTGTAGTATATCAGATCCAAAGGTTTAGAGACAAAACAAAAAGATGGTTTATCATTCGCTCCATTCCTAATTGTATGCTATGACCTTGGTGTCCGGGATAACCAGCTAATACAATTGTCATTAAGGCATAGTCCCCATTTAAATTCTCATACACTGGGCACGACCCTCCTCCTCTGAAATTCGATGTCCTTGTTGAAGGTTCAATCAAAACGTGGTATCTTATGCAGAAGTTCTTGCAGATTAACTGATCCTTTCAATTACCTAAGTTTTCCATCCATCAAGAAACTTTTTATCACCTTGTTGGCATTTGAATCTTTGAAACAATTGTTACACGAGAAATGCCATATATGTATGCAACACAAAACCAAATGAACGAGCCTAATAAGGGATTATGGCAGAGCCTGCTCAACAAACACAAGTATGCATTGGACAACCTATGGCATCTGCGACGTCGCACCCCACATCAACAAGACTCCTTGTTCATGCAAAAACATTATCCCTCTTTGTAGGGATGATTGACAAATGACAAAACCCCCTCTTGTTGTTGTTTGTGAGCGGGAGGACCCCAGAGGACGTGTGTAATGCTCCTCTACAGACCACCAGAAGACATTTCCTCCCCTTCAAAGTTATCGATTAGGTAGAGTGGAAAATTCGGAGCATGTCCCCTCAAAACAACAGAAGTTTCTTTCTCTTGTTCTCTGCACGCACTGAAGAGAATCCCCTTCTTTGACAATTATGATGCCCCAAAAAACAACCCCACTAAACTCCTCTTCTCCATGAGCTCTTCTTGGACACCTGCCCAGACGGCAACACCCCCAGCTAATTCTCACTCGCATAAAGAGCAGCCACCCTGAATGCCGCTCCCCATTCTCTTCTTCTCTGCCACCACTTCGAGGACAACCCCCTTCGTTAATTGCACAAAACAAAAAAACAAAGGGAAAAAAACCAAAAAATCCTCCACCCCTTTACTGACAGCCACTTCTGCTGCTCTTTCGTGCACACCTTCTCATGCTCGCCCTCCTATACAGAAGCAGAAAAAGAACACACAAGCACAGCCATGTCCTCCTCTCTCTTCGATCCACCTGCACAGGACAAGAAGAAGGCCCCCCAAAAACACAGCAACCCCTGACTATATTGGCGACCGTTGCCCCAGCACGCGAAAAGAAGCAGGAGCCCCCCCAATTACTTCCTCTTGGTACCCCTCTTCCAAGAGGAATTAATCCCCTTCTACTCCACTTCATTCTCCTTTAAATCTCCTGCACATTCATAAAAACAAAATCCCCAAGAATATTTGGTGAAACACATATTTTTCTTTGAAAAACCAAATCCCCACCAAGGTTATGTCATGCATAAATCCAAGCAAGATCAGACGATTTCCAGGTCAACACTCAATCTCTAATTTTTACTTCCACACAGTCCATACAAATGTATGGGGGCCAAGCAACGAGCCTTCAATCTCTGGATCTAGGTATTATGTGTCATTCATTGAAGATTGTAGCAGATGGACAATACTATATTTTATGAAGCATAAAGATGAAGTGTTCTCTTATTTCAGAAAATATCTAACACTTGTGGAAAACCAAACAGGTAATACTTTGTAGAGGCTAAGATCAGATGGAGGGGGAGAATATTTCTCCCATGACTTTGATTCTTATCTCCAAGAGAGAGGAATCAAAAGAGAGATTACAACCATGTATACCCCAAAGCAAAATGGAGTCGTAGAGAGAAGAAATAGAACCATAGTGGAGGCTGCAAGATCAATGCTAAATGAGAAAAAGTTACCCAATTACCTATGTGCAGAGGTTGTATCCATAGCCACCTATATGATCAATAGAATCCCATCAAAAGCATTAGATGGGATGACACCATATGAAGCATGGAATGGAAAAAGACCTAGCCTTGATCATTGTACAATTCTTGGGTGCATAGCATGTGCACACATACCTTCACAAATCAGAGGCAAATTAGATCCAAAGGCAGAGAAATACCTCTTTATTGGCCATGATCTTAATAAAGAAAGGTTATAGGCTATATAATCCAAGCAATATAGGTTTTATTGTAAGTAGAGATGTTGTGTTTGATGAAAAAATCTTGGTTTGAAGAGGATTGCGTGAAAATCAAACTTCCCTATGACCTAGAGGAAGACTTTCCAACATTTTCAAAGAGGAATCAACATACACATGAAGAAGAATCAAGTGACTCTAATGATGATCAGAAAAATCCAAGAAGGGAAATCAGTTCTTGGAACTCCAAATGCAAAGCCAAAGTGCAGGAGATGAGAGATGTGGCAAAATCATCTCAACAAACTATAAGAAGGTCGATTAGAGAGAAAAGAAATCCATCAAAGGTATGGTTATGATACTTCTCTAGTCACTAAGCATTCAATTTACATAGCATAGGACTCAAACTCTAAAGAACCATCTACATATGAAGAAGCCAAGATGAAACCAGAATGAAGAAGTGCCATGGAAGAAGAAATAGAATCTCTACAAGACAATCAGACTTGGGAATTGGTGCCCAAGAAACCATCTACAAAGGTCATTGGCTCAAGGTGGATTTACAAGGTAAACATGAATTTTGATGGATCAATTATTAGGTACAAAGCAAGGCTTATAGCCAAAGGGTTTTCACAAACCCAAAGAATTGATTATGAAGAGACATTCTCACATGTGGCAAAAATGCCCACAATTAGAGTATTCATGCATGTTGCATCTTCCAAGAATTGGAAGATATCTCAAATGATTTTAAAAATGCCTTTCTAAATGGTTGGATTTCGAAGGAGATATACATGGCTCAACCTTCTAGTTCTAAAGATCAATCATATCCAAAATATGTATGCATGTTAAGGAAAGCCTTGTATGGCTTGAAGTAAGCTCTTAGATCTTGGAATCATAGACTTGTCACTTACTTGTAGGATAAAGGTTTTATGGTAAGCAAGGTAGATCCTTCCCTCTTCATTAAGAGGAACCTCAGAGGTCATATACCTTTGTGTATATATGGATGACATAATCATTATAGGTAATGATGCAGATGAAATCAAGAGGATGAAAGCTCAAATGAAAGAAGAGTTCAAGATTAGTGATCTTGGACTTCTCACATACTTCCTAGGTTTGGAAGTAGTATATATAAAGAAAGGCATGTTCCTAACTCATAGGAATTACATTGGAGATATGCTTACCAAATTCAAGATGGAAAATACAAAGGTTGAATGTACACCCATGGAGGTAAATCTAAAGTTAAGTGCACATGAAGGTGAGTTAATTGAAGATGTGACTAGTTACCAAAGCCTTGTTGGAAGCTTGAATTATGCTACTCTAACTAGAGTAGATATATGTTATGGAGTTCGTGTGCTAAGTCAGTTCATGCACACTCCAAGGAAGCCTCACATGGAAGCAGCCAAGAGAATCTAAAGTACTTGAAGGGTACAATCAATAAAGGGTTGTACTATCCATATACATTTGATATAGATGTTAAAGTTTTGTTTATGCAGATTGGGCAGGCTCTCAAGATGATAGGAGAAGCACATCAGGTTATCTTACTTTTGTAGGTACAAAGTTAATTTCAGGGTCTTCCAAGAAGCAAGCTACAGTTCCTCTTTCATTAATAGAAGCTAAATATAGAGGACTTGCAAATACTACACAAGAAGCTATGTGTATTAAGACCCTATATTTAGATTTAGGGTTGAATACGTCCACTCCACATATATTTGGAGACCATATTAGTTCATTACATCTTGCTCATAACCTTATCTACCATGATAGGACTAAACATATAGAGACTCATTACTATTATGTCAGGGAAAAGATCATGAGTAAGGAGATACAACTCTCATATATATCTACCCAACAACAATGTGTAGATATGATGACAAAGGCATTGGATGGATTCAAATTAAACAGGTTCAAATTAATGATTGAACTATAGGAAATCATGGACTAAAGACTCAAGCATCTTAGGCTTGAGGGAGATTTGTTGGTGCAATTAGCAAGCATAAGTGCATTTTAAAAGCCTTAGGACTACACAATTCATTTAGTTCTTTACAAAAGAAAATCACACATGAACACTTGCTTATCAACTTGATTGTATTTACTTTGGATAAATGTAAAAACAAAGAGAATAAGGAATCCCATGGAGTTACGAAGCTGAAACCATGACTCATGTGGTAGGAAGAATAAATTCAAATCATTCCTAAACTCTAGCATCACTTTTAAGTGAGGGAAAATTCAACTTCAAACTTGAACTATGAGTATAAATAGACATGCTTTTAGTCACGGGATCTAAGAGCCATTATGAGAGGCATTGAGCTACTTTAGAGAGCACACATTGAGCTCACACTATGTATGTGTATTTCACTACATTTCCCTTGTATCATATGTTCATTAGCATATAAATTTTGATACAATTCTTCATGTACATCTTTGTCTATTGTTCTCTACTACATCTTCATCATTATAGTGATTTGGTGGAATCCATTTCTTTGTGTGTACTCATGCATTTTCCATACTTTAACTTGTACTAGTTAGAGTGAAGTGTGCAAAGTTATATCAGCATTCATCACATTTAGTTTAGAGGATCTTGAGATTGTGAATCATAGAATGTGACTATGTCTACACACCTTCTAGATTCTGAAATGTCGGGATGACCCCCCTCACTTGTTAGAATCCTTTCTCAGTGTATGGTGTGGCTAAATTGATGAAATAACATGCTTTATTTAGCCACACATGCCAACTACATGTGTGCAAAAGCTCTCTCGTCAATTCATACTAGGTTGTGATCTCTGAGTAAAATATTGAGCACATCTATTCCCAAAATAGAACGTTTCTTCACATTCCTTCCATATGCAAGTTATCTGTTTTGATGCAAACTTTTGGGAATGATGTTCCAAAGTACTTGGTGGTTCCAAATGCATTAATGTGAGGCTAAAAAATCCTATTAAACATCCCTAGATTTAATTTGGTAGGTGTAGACCAGGTTTTGTGCAACATCAACTCATCTCTGGAACCTACATATCCATGTCATCACAAAGGTTTCAGGGTAAGCAAGGCAGATCCTTCCCTCTTCATTAAGAGGAATCACGTAGAGATAATATACCTTTGTGTATATGTGGATGATATAATCAATACAGGAAACAATGTAGATGGGATTAGGAAAATCAATGGTCAAAGGAAGGAGGAGTTCAAGATCAATGATCTTGGGTTGCTCACTTACTTCCTAGGTTTGGAAGTGGTATATCCAAAGAAAGGTATGTTCCCCACTCAGAGGAAGTACATTGGAGACATGCTATCCAAATTCAAGATGGAGAATACAAAGGTTGCAAGTATGCCCATGGAGGTAAATCTGACGCTACGTGCTTAGGAAGGTGAGCTAATTGAAGATGTAACTAGTTATCAAAGTTGTTGATGTGTAAAACACCACAATAAATGAATTAATGTGACACTAGAACACCTCTATGGTCACCATTAACTCATTGACACTCCAAACATTGAGAAATGATAGCCAAAACCAAGAACTTTACTTCATCAGAACTTTCCAGTCACTAAAATGACATACCTTCAGTATTTTGCTAATGTCTCTTAGCTCAAATATTATTTCTTTAAGATCTTTTGGTGGATGAAAGTGGAAGAGTAGAGCTTTCCAACAAGCTATGACATGCAAGAAACGAATCTCTAGAACTCAAGATATAGCCTTCACAAGATGACCCTGTATGACTTCCAAAAATGGAAATTTTGCCTATTTTAGTAAATCTGGCTGTCCAAAAATGAAAATTCGATGCCTAGCATCGACTTGCAACCAAAAGTCGATGCCAGGCATCCACTTTGTGCTTTTTCAGCCACTTTTTTGTTCCTGAAATAGGTGCGTTCAACCAGAAGATATGAATGAAGCACTTTTATGCTAGAAGTCGATGCCAGGCATCGACTTTATGCAGAAACTCGATGCCAGACATCGAGTTGCTCCACAAACTTCATGTTTTTAGAAGACACTCAAAGAATGAAAACAATGACTTATCAGCCAAGATTCGATGCCAGGCATCGACTTCCCACATAAAACTCAACCTTTCAACATAAATTCAATGCCAGGCATCGACTTGCTTGGAAAACTTCAACTTTTAAAAACATTTCATAGAAGACAAAGTCTGGAGATGGAAGAAGAAGACTTATACACAGAACTTTAACTAGTTCTTATCATAGCTATGAAAACTCAGAAGCTTACAAGTGCTTTCTCACTCAGAGAAGCCCGACTATACTCAGTCATACAAAATGAGTACTAACTCACTTTCTCATTGTCTTCCTCATCGCGTCAGTTGATACACACTTATATAGATTTTCTTATTCTCGTGATTTTAGAAAACTTCTAGAACTAAAGTGAACTAACTTTAGAAATATAATACACTTGTGAATTTGTCCCTTCACATAGGCATGTGGTTTTCTTCCTAAGATTTGACCTTCAAATATATGTCCAATTAGTGATTGTTTCTCCAACAGCTCCCCCTCAATCACTATTTGACATTCTTTGTTTCTTCATCTTCTTTTCTTTTACTCCTGCCATGCTTTTGAATCTAGTGGTCTTCACACCATCCAAGCTCTTTGTCATTATGTCTGCTATGTGATCTTTTGTAGAAATGTACTCCACTTCAATTTCTTTCTCCATTATTTCCTCTCTAAATGTCTTGTTCTTTCATGAAATATTGGATTTGCTGCAAGATAAACTGAACTCATATTATCTCCATGTATTCTAGGTATACCTTGATCAATGCCCAAGCTTTTGAACAATGTCTTCATCCATATGACCTCCTTAGCTGCTTCCACAAGTCCTTTGTACTCAGCTTCAGTTGATGATAATGCTACTGTATGTTGTTTCTTTGAACACCAACTTACAAGCTTATCACCAATATATATCATGTAACCACGAGTTGATCTTCTGTCATCTTGGTTACCTTCCCAATCTGAGTCACTATAGGCTCTCAACTTCAAATCTGATGCAAAAGGATAATATAATCCTTCCTTTATAGTTCCTTTGATATATCTGAGAACTCTTTGACCTGCAATCCAATGTGGATCCTTTGGACAATGCATGAATTGTGACAACACTCCCACTGCATAACTAAGATCAGGTCTTGTTAGTGTAGCATAAATCAAACTACCCACAAGAGATTGATACTTCCTCATATCTTTGTATTCTGCACCATCATATTTACTGAGCTTGTGATTAACTTCAAGTGGAGTTGAAGCTTCTCTGCAATTTTCCATAAACTTCTTCAATAGATTCAGAAGATATCTTTCTTGTGATACATATATGCCATGATCTGTATAAGTGACTTCCATTCCAAGAAAGTATGACAACTTTCCTAGGTCACTGATCTTGAACTCTTTCTCAAGTAATCTCTTTACCTCCTTGATTCCTTCATTTGAAGTACCTGTGATTATAATGTCATCTACATAAATACAAATGTAGATTGTACCTTCCTCTGCTCTTTTGATGACTAGACTTGGATCTGCTTTTGAACTTTGATATCCAAGATCATTTAGATACTTCACCAATCTATAGTTCCATGCTCTTGGACCTTGCTTCAATCCATACAATGCTCTTCTCAACCTGCAAACGTCTAGCTTTATATCTGGCTATATTTCCATCTGCAAGCTTCTTCACTTTATAAACCCGTTTATTTCCAATTACTTTCTTACCATTTGGTTGAGGAACAAGTTTCCATGTCTTGTTCTCCTCTAGTGCATTGAACTCTTCCTTCATTGCTTCTTCCCATTGCTTCTTGCCTTTAGCTTCATCATAGTTGTGAGGTTCTTCATCATCTTTGACCATATATGCATAGTTCTTCTGAGTTATGTAAGAAGTATCATAAGAATACCTTTCTGGTTGTCTTCTTGTCCTGCTTGACCTTCTTGGTTCACATTCTTCATAAGTGTCTGGATACACCTCTTAATCAAATATAGGAGCTTCTTCATTCCTTCTTGTTAATCCACTTCTGGATGTACTTTCTTGCATATAGTTTTCATCTCTATTCACCTGCACAATTGGTTTTCCTTTCTCACATCTTCTTACCTCTTCTTCAAATTCTTCTTTTGTATAACTTTGATCTGCATACCAACTTTTTGGTTCATCAAATGTAACATCTCTAGAAACAAGGAATTGTTTGGTTAGAGGATTCCACAACCTGTAACCCATCTGCTTTTCATCATAACCAATGAACACATATTTTTCTGCCTTTGGTTCAAGTTTATGTCTAAGTTGTGATGGCACATAAGCATATGCAATTGATCCAAACACTCTACAATGATCTAGTGTTGGTTTCTTACCCCACCAAGCTTCATATGGATTCATACCATTGAGAGTTGCACATGGTAATCTATTCACAAGATATGTAGCTGTATTTACAGCCTCAGCCCAAAGATAATTTGGACAATTTTTCTCCTTTAGCATAGCTCTAGCAAACTCAACCAAATTCCTGTTCCTTCTTTCTGCTACACCATTTTGTTGTGGTGTATACCTGCAGGTTATTTCTCTCTTAATACCTGCATTCCAAAGATAATCATTGAGCTCTTGGGAGAAGTATTTTCCCCCTCCATCAAACCTCAGTCTCTTAAGCTTTTGACCTATGACTCTCTCTGCATATGCATGAAAATGCTTGAAAGCTCCAAACACTTCTGATCTTTCCTTCAAAACATATAATGTTATCCATCTTGTAGCATCATCAATAAAAAGAACATAGTACCTTGAGCCACTAATAGATCCTTCTTTTGTTGGTCCCCATACATCTGTATGAATGAGCTCTAGTAATCCATCATGTTTGAATCCTTTCTTTTGAAATGGTAACTTGTGTGCTTTTCCCATTTGACATGCTTCACATTTATAAACCATATGTTGACTCTGCACATTTGGTAGTCCTAGTACAGACTGATTAGCAACCATAGCTTTAATTCCTCTTTCATTGAAATGACCTAATCTCTTATGCCAGAGATCAAGTTCTGTAATCACTCCTTCACCATGTGTGAGCAAAGCTTGACCAATGTTCCCTTGTACTCTTAAAGTAAAGAGCCTACCTTCTTTCTTACCACAAACAATCTGATTATATCCATTCTCTGGATCTTCAACAAATACTCCTTCATTTGTAAACCTGACTTGAAAACCTTTTTCAACTATTTGTCCCACACTAATCAAGTTTTTAGGTATTTTAGGAACATACAAAACATTGGTTAGAAAATCTGCTCCACTCTTGCATTTCACTTTTCCAATTGAATGTACACTATGTCTTGTATTATCACCTGTTGGAACACTATGACTAGAAATGCCTTTTTCCAATTCTGACATCAATTCTATGTTTCCTCACAAATGATTAGAACATGCAGAGTCAATGTAAAATACCTTTAGATCTTCTTTATATGATGTGTTGATTGAGTTCATCATCAATGATGTATGACCTTCATTCTGTGTATCATTTGCATAGTTGTAGTAAGTGGTGTTGTAGGATTGATTTTGTCCCCAACTTCTTCCTCCACCTCTACCATAGCCTCCTCTTTGACTTTGTCTACCTCTTTGAAAATTACTTTGATATCTTCCACCTCGACCTCTGCTATTGTTGTTTTGATTTTGGTTTGATCCTTGTTGGTTGTGCCAACAGTCATGAGCCAAATGATTACTCAATCCACAAATACAGCAAGCCTTCTTATTGTTATTCCGATTACCTCTTCCTCTTCCAAAACCTCTTGGTCTTCCTCTACCAGTGCCTTTACCTCTTGCATAATAAACTTGAGAAGTTGAATCTTCTTCATCCTTTGCTTTAACTTTATCTCATTTCTTCTTGTTCTTCATGTACATTGCAGAACTTTGTCCTTTATCTCCATCTCCCTTCAAGTCTCGCTCATATGTGAGCATCAAACCAAGCAATTGGTTCAAATCTGGAACATAATGATTTAATGAAAGTTCTGTTGATAAGACAAAAGGTTTCCACCTTTCATCTCCTCTCAAACCTGCAAGTAATTGAGCAATCAATCTGTGATCCTCAACATCTTCATCTATGGATCGAAGACTATATGCTAGATCCTTCATCTTAGTGACATAATCACTAATACTTTGACTTGGCTTCTTCTTGAATGTTGTAAACTCTGACCATAGAATTGCTTTCCTTGCTTTGGTAGTGCTTTGGAAATGGTACTCCAATGCATTCCATATATCTTCAGATGATTCCAATCCTCTGATGTGTGGTAGCAAATGATCTGAGATTGTATTGTAGATGTAAGCTTTTGCACTTGCATCCTTCTTCTACCAATGCTTTAAAGCATCTAGTTCTTCTTTCTTTGGTCGGCTTTCATCTTCAAATACTGGCTTCTCTTCTTCACCTGTTATATATATCATGAGACCCTTACTCATAAGTAAGGCTTCCATTCTCATTACCCATGCGGGATAATTATCTCTGTCCAGTTTGTCAATGGAGATATGATCTGCTATACTTCTTTCTTCTGCGTCAACCTGTGAGCTTAAAGGAGAAAGGATAATACCTTTTGAAGTTCTTTTTGTATGAAGATACTTTTGAAGTAACCTTTTGATGCCTTGTGTCTTCAAATTCTTCACCTTTCAACCTTTAATGAAAAACTTCTCGTACCTTTGCCGCCTTCTACTCTTTAGGACCTTTTTGCTTTGATACCACTTGTCGATGTGTAAAACACCACAAGAAATGAATTAATGTGACACTAGAACACCTCTATGGTCACCATTCACTCATTGACACTCCAAACTTTGAGAAATGATAGCCAAAACCATGAACTTTACTTCTTCAGAACTTTCCAGTCACTGAAATGACATACCTTCAGTATTTTGCTAATTTCTCTTCGCTCAAATATTATTTCTCCAAGATCTTTTTTTGGATGAAAGTAGAAGAGTATTTCCAACAAGCTATCACATGCAAGAAACAGATCTCTAGAACTCAAGATATAGCCTTCACAAGATGACCATGTATGACTTCCAAAAATGGAAACTTTGTCTGTTTTAGTAAATTTGGATGTCCAAAAATGAAAATTCGATGCCTAGCATCAACTTGCAACCAAAAGTCGATGCCAGGCATCAACTTTGTGCTTTCTCAGCCACTTTTTTGTTCCTGAAATAGGCGTGTTTAACCAGACGATATGAATGAAGCACTTTTATGCTAGAAGTCGATGCCAGGCATCGACTTTATGATGAAACTCGATGCCAGGCATCGAGTTGCTCCACAAACTTCATGTTTTTAGAAGATTCAACAACAGAAAACACTCAAAGAATGAAAACAATGACTTATCAGCCAAGATTCGATGCCAGGCATCGACTTCCCGCATAAAACTCAACCTTTCAACATACATTCGATGCCAGGCATCGACTTGCTTGGAAAACTTCAACTTTTAAAAACATTTCACAAAAGACAAACTCTGGAGATGGAAGAAGAAGACTTATACACAGAACTTTAACTAGTTCTTATCATAGCTATAAAAACTCAAAAGCTTACAAGTGCTTTCTCACTCAGAGAAGCCCGACTATACTCAGTCATACAAAATGAGTACTAACTCACTTTCTCATTGTCTTCCTCATCGCGTCAGTTGATACAAACTAACTTATATAGATTTTCTTATTCTCGTGATTTTAAAAAACTTCTAGAACTAAAGTGAACTAACTTTAGAAATATAATACACTTGTGAATTTGTCCCTTCACATAGGCATGTGGTTTTCTTCCTAAGATTTGACCTTCAAATATATGTCCAATTAGTGATTGTTTCTCCAACAAAAGTCTTGTTGGAAGTTTAAATTATGCAACTCTAACCAAAGTACATATATGCTACAAAGTTAGTGTGTTGAGCCAATTCATGCACACTCCAAGGAAGTCTTGCATGGAAGCATCCAAGAGAGTTCTAAAATACTTGAAGGGTACAATGAATGAAGGATTGTATTATCTATATAATCTGATATAGATGTTGAACTTTTCGCTGATGCAGATTGGGTAGGTTCTAAAGATGATAGGAGAAGCACATTAGGCAATCTTACTTTTGCAGGTACAAAGTTGATTTCATGGTTTTCCAAGAATCAACTTACATTTGTTCTCTCATCGACAAATTTAGGGTTAAGCACTTCAACTCCACATATATTTGGAGACAACATTAGTTCATTACACCTTACTGCCAACCCTATCTATCATGCGAGGACTAAACATATAGAAGTTCACTATTATTATGTTAGAGAAAAGATCATGAATAAGGAGATACAACTTTCATATGTATCTACCCATTAACAATGCGTAGATATGATGAAAAAAGCATTGGATGGAAGCAAATTGAATAGGTTCAAATGAATGATTAGATTACAAGATATCATGAGGGATTGAGGACTCAAGCATCTTAGGCTTGAGGGGGAGTTCTTCATACATTTAGCAAGCCTAAGTGCATTGCTAAAACCTTGGGACTACACATTCATTTGGCTCTTCACAAGAGAGAACCACATATGAACAATTGCTTCTCAATTTGGTTGTATTCACTTTAGATAAATGTAAAAGCTAAGAGAATAAGGAATTTGGTGGATTTAGGAGATTCAAGCCATGAATTTTTTCTTCAAGCAATCAAATCAATTATGTTCCTAAAGTGTAGTATCACTTTTAGGTAAGTGCAAAATTCAAATTCAAACTCAAAATATGAGTATAAATAGACATGCATTTAGTCATGGGCTAAGAGAGCCATTTTGAGAGACATTGAGCTACTTCAAAGAGCATACATTGCGCTCACACTACCTTTTTGTAGTCCACTACACTTCCCTTGTATCATATGTTCATTAGCATATAGATTTTGATACATTTCTTCAAGTACATCTCTATCTACTATCTACTATTGCATCTTCTTCATTACACTGATTTTGCGGAATCGATTTCTATGCGTGTACTCAATCGCCTGCTATATTTTAACTTGTATTAGTTAGATAGGCATTCCTAATCATGTCTAATACTTGCATATCAATTCGCATCAAGTTTGGTTCAAAGGACCTCAAGATATGAAGCATAGAATTTGACTCTCACTACATACCTTCTAGATCTTGGAAAGTTGGGATGACCCCACTGTAGCTCAGTGGTGAGTAACACCTCCTTTAATGTCAATCCGAGAAGACATGAGGATGGTATGAAGACCTCGAGCAAGTGAAGGCACAAGTGCTTGAGTGAGAAGCACACAAACATGCACACACATACACACACACGTGCACACACGGCAAGACAAAGAGTGAGAAGCAATGGAGTTCTTAGATTACTTTCAAAAAGTTCATACAAGTTTAGATCAATTACAAGCTAACCTCAAAAATGAGCTCTCTAGCTCTATTTATAATTTTTGACTAGGTTTTGGCCTTGTCCAGACCTAGTGTCCGGCCTAGTTAAAAATTAGGTTCTCTACCCTATTTGGAGGTTCAAACGGAGTCTAAAAAATGTGAAAACTGATAGGTAGGTACTTCTAAAGCTCCTCAAGCTCAAGGACTCCTTGGCTTGCACAAAATGGAGCTACAAAAATATGAAATGGTATTTACAATGGTTTTTAGTGATGAAAATCACTATTTTTGTAGGGATTTCTTCTAGCATTTTGACATACATTTCCTCGAGCTCCCTACTTGCTCCTTCTTCTTGTGTGCCCAACTCTTTGATGCCTGAAAAATTTAAATGGCCTACTTGCCAGATCTTCTTTGACTACTGTGTCTGCTTGTGCTGTCTCTTCGCTCCGACTCCCTTCGTAGGCTTCCTTGTCTTGTGACTCCTTCGGTTCCTTGACTACTGCCAACACCCCCCCTCTCTCGCGTTTGTCGTCTCTGACAGAACCTTGTCTAGCTGTGCGTTGGACATAATATTGAACAACATCGGCAGCGAGGTGGTGTTCTTCTAATCGTAACCCTCGTGCTAGATCTGTTAACAATGCATCCCAATTCACTGGTCCTGGTACGTCTGGATGTGGCACCTGCAGTTGTTCTGAATGGATGGTTCTCTCCACAGCAAATAAGTGGAGGAGATGTGAGGGCCTGGGTACAAATATTTCCGAGCGATATTCCCAGAACCCTATTACGAACATCTCCTCGAATGTCTGTTTAAAGCAAGTTGGGAGGTACTTTATTCTGGCGTGCCAAGCATATATTACCTCTATTGATGGGGTGGTGCTCATGTCGTATACTAGATCTTGGTTTCCTGTAAGAAATCCGACACCTGAGAAGTGGGGATCTTTAATATTCTTGAATGTCCTGAATGTGATTAGCATTAGTTCAAAGATTTTCATGCACATTTGGGCCATCACATCGGGGGTATTCCGTAGTCGAGTGCTCCAGTGACGGATGGTAGAAATCATATAATTCACAGTGGGAGGGCCTTGTGGAGGTGCTAGATAAATGTAGTTTAACCACTTTGCACAACCTTTGATGTTCTTGACAGCAATTGTAAACTCTGGCCAGGTGCGCCTGCGGAAGACTAGAACATAACAAGGATTGTATTTAATAAAAAGTGGCATGTTAGTCCAAGTACGAACCATCTCTGGGTAGGTCTCAAGAAGACGGATCCTCCAGGTGGGTTGATGAATGGATCCTTTCTTAGCACTTTTTGGGATATCATCGAGCCCAAATTGTGTGGCGGAAGTTGCAGGTTTGCCACATCTGCATTGAATCTCTGTGTTGTAATCTACAAGGAGTACATAATATGGCACATATTGATCATCGTTGGTGCCGATCCATCTATGATGAGACATGCTGCGGAAATATTCTGACTTTATGATGGTGTCTTCTAACTTTTCCATTGATTGGATTTGAATTGCCACTCGATCTTCATGGGTTGTTGTTGTTTTCTCTAGTGTCTGAAGCCATTCAGGTACTTCAACTTCTAAGGTGTCCATTCCTTCTGAGGTTTGTGCACCACCTGGCATTGGCATAGGAACATATGGTTCCTCATACGTTTCGTCCACCTCAATGGGTACTAATTCCTCAAGCTCTGGTTCTACAACTGGAGAGGGTTGCCTTTCATATTCCAGTAACTTTTTCTACAGCTTCGCCACCTGCTCTGTCAATGCCTTTACTTCCTTTGAAGTCGAGGTCGTTTCTATGACTTTGGGTTGAGCCTCCTGTTCCCTGAGCTGGCTACGTAGTTCATCCCATTCCCTTTCCAAATCATCATGTGCTTCTAATAAATCCGCATAGCTTTCCAAGATTGTTTTCATTGTTTCTAAGGGAACTGCTTTGAATTGTTCTGGGTCGATTTCATGGGGAGAGCCTTCCATGGCAGCTTCTAGGTTTTCTTCGTTTTGTTTCTGCAAACATTTGTTTTCTTACAAAACTGTAGCCATGTGTTTTCGGAGTAGAGTTAAATTTCACCGGACTCTCAGGTTATCTGTTTGGTAAACCTCCAGTAAGGCTTCGAGTTGTTTGACACCTGACTCTTGTGATGGTTGGGGTGTCTCCAGGAGGGTTTGATGAGCTTGCTCGAGAGTGGTGTAGCGTTGGTTGAGGTCTGCATTTTCTTCTTCTATACTTGTAAGCCGTCTTTGTAGTTGTTGATGATTCTTCGTCAGCTGATGATGACGGTCTTCTAGAGCCTGGTACTCACTCTGAAGTTGATACACGCATTGATGCAATGCTATGAATATACTATTTACATTAAACGATGCAGGGAAATATGAAGATGCAGGGGGGATGGGGAAGGGGAAGGGAGTTGTGAATGTTGTGGAGTCAAGTGGTGAGGTAGGTGGAGGGGGTATGGGAGATTGAGGTTGTGTGGGGGGTGGGAGTGGTGTTGTGGCTGGTGATGTCTCCATTGTGTCGAATGTGTGTGTGACTGTAAAGATGGGAACAGTGGGTGGGGTGGATGTGATATTTGTGAAGAGTGTTGTGTAGGTGGGCATGGTAACTCCTCCGACTTGGATTCCAGGAGAGAGAGGAATTCCCATGACGACTGTGGTAATGGCAGAAATAGGTGTGGTAGTGCCAGGTGGTGAGGTGACATGTGTATTGAGAGGTGAGTTGGGTGGTGAGAGTGGTTCCTCCTAATGTTCTTTTGTTTGTGTGTTGCCTCCTGGTTCTGATACATTGATGTGTATTTGTTTGCCAGATCGCATGGGACGGGTAGGCAACCTCTTCTCAAATCGATGAATATAAGTCATGGCTGCATGAATAGCCTCATCTAAGCCCACTGCATCAGCGTGCAGGTTCATTGATTCGATGAACATTTCATCCACACCTTCCTCAGCTAACATTTGACTCATGATCATCTTTCCTGTTTTGAGCGACAGTTTGTGTTGCTCTTGGACCCGCTTCATGGTTTCGTATAATCTTTTTATTTGGGTTGAGTATGTTGGAGCACTTGCTAGTTCTAAAAGTTCTTCATTTTCTTGATCATACTCTTCGTGTGCCTCTTGTTCTTCTGTCTCTTCTTCATCGTCTTCTACTTCTACTACTCCCGGTTGGGTCGGGGCTGAAGTGGTAGTCGTCGGTTGTTGTCCTTGGGTCTTCTCTGCTTCTGTCTCCAGGTTAGATTCATTGATCAATCGGGCGATTTCTTCATCTGTTAGATCAGCAAGGGTGTAGCCTTGAGGGAACTCCACGTCTGAAGGAATGGGAGGGAACACCAGGTTGGGTCCTTCTGCACTTGGTCTGGGTAGGCGAATGGTGAATGGTCGGACACGCCTCATTTGTGGGGGAGTCACCTTTGGTGTGGTAGTGGCTCCCCTTGGTTGAGCGCATGGTAATTGAACTCCCCCTCTCATCTTCTTCGATGGAGGGCCCGTCGTTGATAGTCGTCTTTGGAACTCTTGGGCCCTGGACCATACTAGTGCTCTTTGAATGGGCACGTCATACGCTAAGCACCTGTAAATTATTCTTGTGAGAGCACAACATCCATGAAGTACATTTTTCTATTTCTTATTCCACCGTTGATGGGCTAGGTGTATTTGATCGATGATCCAGTGCGGTGTGTTGATGGTGAGGTTCTCTGTCTCTGCCAAGTACAAGCTGAACCATATCTTTTTTGGTGGCATAGTGAATCGTTCTTGGGTGGGAAAAGCAAAATGTTGCATGATAGTTCGTAAGTGTAGAGCAATGGTAGGTGTCATTGCTACCATATCCTTCAATTTGTTGAGGTCTTTATGCTTCATCCTGCCTGGAACCATCGTTTCTTTCTCAGTGGGAATATGCATTCCTTGCATGTTCAATGCTGCCCGTACCAAATTGAGGGTCAGTTTGAATCTCTTGAGTTCGTGGCCTGGCAATAGTGAGGGTAGCACAAAAGTACTATCGCCCCCCTTGGCCCGGCTAGGAGTGATGGTACTGATAAAGTAGGAGCAGCGAAGAAAATCTGGCTTAGGCAAATGTGCTCTGAAGTAGCTATCCAATCCCGCTTTGGTCCAAACCGATCGCATTACTTCTGCATTCTGATAGTTTTCAAATTCGCGAGTGAAGAAATGGTAACATCCCCATTTGCCATTGAATTCAATTTCTGCTTCCCAGAAGTAGGTGCCATCACCCAATGGCCCTGCGACATCACTAAACCAATGAGCATGTTTCCCCACTTGAGAAGTGTGTCCCTGAGGAGGGTCCTGAATCGGGAGAACGTGCACCGCTTGAAGTTCTTGAGGTCTTTCGGTGAGTGGTGGTTCCAGGAGGAGGGTTTCAATGTCCACAATCTGTTCGCTAGACCCTGCCTGGGAACTGGTGCCTCCTGCTTCTGCCATTGTTATTGCCGGTTTGTTGGTTCTGTGAGAATATAGATCATGCGTTAATATTGTAATGGACAAGATAGAACACTTCCTATCCCCGTTACAACCTTATCATGAGGTGAGTAATGGGTTAGTGGGTCAGTGAGTGCTCGATGACTGTGTGTGTAGTTAATGAATGGATAGTCCTAGGAGCTAGATGGAAAGATGCAGTGTATGAGTGATGTAGTTAGCAAGTGGAGATGAATTTACAAATGGGGTTCGGGGGGTTTATTACAAGTCTTAGGTTGCCAAACACAATGGATGGCTTTCGGTTTTGGTTTTGTGGAGACTCTGGAGGGTTTTATGAGTAATTCTGCTTGGGGATGAAGCGTTTTTGGGACCCATTTACAAGTGCGTATGTGCGTGCTTCTGGGCGACTGTGTGTTCGTGCATACTAAACAAGAGTGGGTAACGGCTCCTTGAGTGAGTGAACCCTGTCGTGTATGATGTGATTCGTGCGCGACTAGTTGAGCCCGCAAGCAAGCCTTAGGCACCCAAATTTATCTTGATTGTGGGCTGGCCTTCATCGACTTCTTGGGTACCCAAATAGACTTTACTTTCGCAGAAGAATTTATGAAAAACTTCTTATTAGTGTCGTGTTGTTGATTACTAATAAGAGGTTTTGGCCGTGGGGTTGGCATGGTCGCAATAGGGTGTTCGCCTTTCCGCACCCACACTTGTTTCAACGGCTAAGATATTCTGCTTCGCACGTTTTTTCGGCCTCCAGTATAGGTAGTACTCTTCTCCTTCTGTATTTGATCTGCCTTTGGTTGCTGCATCCCCCCTGCCTTTGGAAAAGAAGGGGGTTCCGTCTTATCCTTGACTCCGTTGTTGAGACAATCCTCTTTCTGCATCATACAGTTTTGGACAAGAATAGCATTGTCAACTTCATGTGCACCCCTGGAAGGACCAGGAGTTCGTGCCTTACCTAATTCCTTGAGTGCCTTGTTTTCCAATTCAACTGTAATTCGACTATGATTTACCCAAACCTGAAGAAGTCCTCTCCTTAGGTTTAGGTTGACTGCATGATCATAGATCCAGTCCTGACCCAAGACAAGAGGCTCAGTGAGGTCCTCATCTTGACACACTAGTACTTTGACTGTCATTACTTCGTCTTGGATGTAGAGGGGAAGTTCCACCTCGCCCATGCAAGGGGTTTCCACACCTCCCAATCCTATGAGATATGCTTCTATAGGATTGACAGTTAATTTCAACTCTTGACAGTAAGACAATTTAACAGCACTAGTGGCTGCACCTGAGTCAATCAAGGCTCTTACAGTCCTCCTTGTCCTATCTCTAAGGTTATAAAAGGACGTCGATCAATTATCCTATGAGAGCTAACACCTGAAACTTCACACATAGCCACATGATATCCTTGATCTGCATATGCATCTGGCCTAGGTTGCTCTCTGCCTTGTCTTCTTAATTTCATTCTCCGTATGCGCTCTAAAGCTTCTGCTTGAGCTTCTTCTCGAATTCGCTTTTCTTCTTCTTTGCGTTTCTTAGCAGTATTGAGTCGACTTAGCATTTCTTCTGTCAGAGGTTCCTGATATAACTTGACTCTGCATCCGCTTATGTAGCTCGGGAGAATATCGCCTTCTAATGTGGCTAGTTGCACTGCTCCACTTGTTGAGATTCTATTAATGATCATGGGTCCGTAGCCTCTCTTCTCTAGTTTCCTCGCATGTTGTTTCAAAGTGTAGACTAGTACTAGGTCGCCTGCCTTCAAACCTTTATCCTTAACGTGGACATCAAAGTATGCCTTCTGTCATTTCTTAGCTGCATATATCCCTGCAGCCGCCCTCAGTCTTGTTTCTCCTAATCGTTCAAGGTCAAAAAGTCTAGAGGAGAGTTCATGACCCGTCCATTCATGCTCTTGTGCTACTTTCAATGTAGGTATTAAGAAGTCCAATGGTAGCACTGCATTTTGGCCAAATACCATCTGAAAGGGGGTGGCTTGGAGTACCGTTTTGTAGGCGACTCGGTATGCCCAAACAGCGTGGTGTAGCTATTTGTCCCAATCAGAGCGTTTATTGTTCACTAATTTCGTCAGTACATTGCATGTGGATCTTATTGGTGCTCTCAACCTGGCCATTTGCTTGAGGGTGATAGGGGGCAGACTTCTTATGTACTACCAAGAATTCTTGGAGCAGATTTTCAATAACTTCATTCAAGAAGTGAGTGCCTCTATCACTAACTAGCTCTATAGGTAGCCCGTATCTAGTGAACACATTCTCAAATAAAAACTTAGTTGTTGTTTGAGCATCGTTCTTCATTCTGGCTTTTACCTCTACCCACTTGGTTAGATAGTCCGTCGCAACGATGATGTATTCAGCATGTGAACCCTTGGCTGGGGGATTAATAGGACCTACAAAGTATATTCCCCACTTAGAGAATGCTCGTCCACCCATCATAGGTTTTAGTGGCATCTCATCTTTGCGTATAGGATACTGAGTTCTCTGACAAACATCACACCGTTTCACATAGGTATGTGCATCCATGTGAAGGGTCGGCCACCAGAAGCCCGCAAATAGTATTGCCTTGATCACCCGATCTCGTCCAAAGTGTCCTCCTGCTACACCTTGGTGAGCAGTTTCCAAGATCTTGAGATATTCACTCTCATGGACACATAGTCTCAGGTAACCATCCTTACCACGCTTGTAGAGATTATCACCAATGAGTGAGTACTCTAGGGCTTCTTGTTCTAGACTTCTTTGTCTCGTCAGGGTCATATCTTGAGGGAATGTTTTCGTCCTCAAGAAGGCTACTAATGGTTCACTCCAATCTGGCACTATGGACACTTGATAAAGAGTGGCATGTTCCACAGGTGGTTTAGTGCAACAAATTGGGCATTCTTTACACATCTTTTGTACATCAACTTCCATAGTAGGCCAATGCACTCCGTCTTAGTGTCTGTAGGGTTCGTTGTTTTGAGTAGTGTTGCTCTAATGCACCTACATGTGCCAATTGCAACCATTTAGCGTACTCATCCTCTTCCACACAACAAGCCAATATCCCTTGGTCTGTCTGTTTGTACATGCTTCCTGCCATGATGTGGTACTTCTGGGCTCTTACTACCTCTCTACCTTGAGTGTTTATGACTGGGTGGTTAGGCCCGTATGTCAATACTAGCACTAATGGCTTATCCCACTGAGGTACAACTTCCAAATTAAACAAGTAAGCATCAGGAAGGTCATCTGACACTCCTTGTGGGGCTTCTCCAGATGTGAGCTTAGAGAGATGGTCTGCTCTCAAGTGAGTCCTCCCTTTCCTTACCACAACCTCAAAATCATATTCCATTAGCAAGAGAAACCATCTTACTAATCGTCCTGTATTGCATGGCTTGTTCACGAGATATAGCAGTGCCTGATGGTCGATAAAAAATGTAAACTTATTTGCAAGCAAGTAATGTCTAAACTTTTTAACCGCATATACCATGCCTAATCCCTCTCGTTCAGTGGTTGTATAGTTTCGTTCAGCCGCATTCAATTGTCTACTAGCATAGGCAATTGGAAGATCCATATTGCCTTCGCCGTAGGTTGTGCAAGTACACATCCAATAGCATAATTGGATGCATCCACATGAACATGGAAGGGCTTATTCCAATCTGGTGTGGTTAAGATTGGTGTTGAACACAATCTTCTTTTAAGCTCATTGAAGGAGTTTTCACATTCAATAGTCCACTCGAAGTTAGTCAAAAGTCCATACAGAGGCTTTGCTATGATGGCATACATGTGTATAAACCGTCGGTAATAACCACAATGCCCCATGAAAGCTTGTACTTCCTTGATATTCCTTGGCCTAGGTAACTCTGCTATGGCTCTTACTTTCTCTTCATCAGTGGATATGCCATTCTTTGACACTATGTGTCCTAAAATCTTGCCTTGCCTGACCATGAAAACACATTTTTCTGGGTTCAAGCAGACTTGATATTCTCTGCATTTGTCAAAGATTTGTCTGAGTTCTGGTATATGTGTCTGTCTAATGTTGGAATGAGCACAGATGTCATCAACATAGACTTCCAAATTCTTCCTCAAGAACTCCTTAAACACGTGGCACATCAGTCTCTGAAAGGTTGCAGGAGCATTGGTAAGCCCAAATGGCATTACACGAAAGGCAAATATTACCCACTCTATGGCAAAAGATGTCTTATGCTGATCTTCTGGAGCTATGGCTACTTGATTGTAGCCCGAAAATCCATCAAGGAAGCTGTACACTTCCTTGCCTGCTACTCTTTCTAAGAGATGTTCTGTGATAGGGAGCGGATAGTTATCTCGAATTGTGGCTGCATTGACCTTCTTCAAGTTAATGCATACACGCAGCTTGCCATTCTTCTTGGGCACCACAACAATGGGGGATACCCATTCAGTGTGCTCAATTTCATAGATGAATCCAGCTTCTATCAGTCTATCTATCTCCTCTTTTATCTTAGCAACATAGTTATCATTATATGTGTATGGCTTTTGCTTGGAGGGTTTGGCATCTGAGGTCATGGGGATAGTGTGTGAGCATATGTCTGGATCAACACCCTTCAAATCCTTGTAACTCCAAGCGAATACATCTCTGTATTCTCTTAGCAAGGCTATTAATGCATGCTCTTCTTCCTCTCTTAGGTCATGTCCTATGTAAGTGCATCTCTCCTCTCCCTCTTCTAGGGCTACCACTATTTTTTTTGTGGTTTCTTTGTTATCATAGGCCTCTCCCGATTGCGCCTCACGTTTAGGCATTCTCACCATGACTCTTCTATCATCTATCTCATACTTCTTAAAGTTTTCCGGGACCTCAAACAAAGATTCCTCGTCTTCTTGTGTGACTTCTTTCTTCTTCCTTTTCTTTCCTTCTTCCTTAGGGGTCACATGTGTGGCTAGCCTTACATCATTTGTAAGCTCTCCGTGCCTCTGGGATTGAAATTCCACTTCATAGAAGTATTCTTCATCTGATGCAAAAGGTGGGTCCATAATGATTGACTCTAGATTGGAGTCACTCCCATCCTCAAATGCATCAGGGCTAGGTTCCCACTCTTCTAAAACTGCCTCTCCCATGATGGGCTCTATGGAGAAAACTGAAATGTCATAGCCATCCTCATCACAGTGGGGTGTCCATTGTTCTTCATTGATGGCTACATCCATGGTTGCTAAAATTTCTGCCCAGCCGTGGGGTTCAAATTCTTCGTCCGGAAATACTACAGGTGCATAGGTTGGGTCTTGAATTGATCTATGTGTTTCGTTTGCACCTATTTCTCTGGATTTCTCTCTCTTCTCCTCTTCTACTGCCACTTTGCACATCCATAAGTGAGTGTCTTCATGCATCCATGAGGATCCTGATCCTATGGAGTGCACCGACTCTGTATCATCTTTAGCTCTATGGATGGGATTCCATTGGATAGGAGGGACATCTCTATGAGAGTAATCTTTGAGATTGACTTTGGTTGTAACACCTAGATGTTGCAAATACAATGAATTGGTTCCCCAATCCTGGACCACTTGCAACTGTCGCATAAATGGTCTTCCCAAAATCATGTCGTAGGCATGATTCTTGCTAAAATCACAGATAGCAAACGTGTGCTCAAACTCTACACCACATGTAGTGAGAGTTATTCCTTCAACTAGTCCTAAAGGCCTCTCTATGTGGCCATTAGCCATTTGCAATTTCATCCTCGTGGGCCTGAGTGCTGGCTTGCCCCACCGCTTCCATAGGGAAGTGGTAGCAATAGCAACTCCTGCACCTGAGTCCAGAATTGCCTTGGTTGTATACCCCTGATGGGTAATGGGAAGATAGGTGTTTCCTTCTTCACCTTCACTCATATCTCCTATCTTGTCTAGAGGAATTTCTGGCACTGTCCTCTGAGAACCTACCTGGGAACGAGGTTTTGCTATCTCTGGTACTTGTTTGGCTACATGTTTCCATAACTCTGGACTAACTTTGAGTAGCTCTTCTAAAGTGAGGTTGCACTGCACTTTAGTGTTTTTCACTACTTCCGTATTCCTGGGTATGATTGAGTCTTCGTTTCTTACCATGACGGTGGGTGCTCTCATACAGGTCGACTTGGCTTCCCATGGGCTTGTGAAATGGGGTAATTCCTGTAAAGAATTAGACTCAAAGTCTAATCTCTCTTGGGACTGGGTGCTCTCCTGCTCTCCATAAATGGAAGGAATATCTTGTGGGAATTGATCATGTGTGTCATCCACAAGTTCAATGGGAGGAGGGGCTTCACGTTCATTAGCCCATTTGTCTTCTTGAATCTCTCGTAGGAATTTTGGAGTGAACCTATTCATAGAAGAGGAGGTGTCTGGTTCAGTGGAATTGGGCACATAAGCTTCCTGTGGGGGATGGCTTATGTTTTTGCTTGTCTCATCTCTTTCTTGATTTTTTTCTTCCTTGGAAGATCTTGCAATTATACTCTCTAACTTCTCTAGGAGTCCATCCAAGTGCAATTGTGTCTTAGCTGAGCCTGAGTAGTTGAAAAGGCGACTGGCTTCAAACATGGTCTGAGCCAATGCGACCATTTTCGCACATAGCTTTGTTCTCTCTATCTCTAGGTCAGCTCTAGGGTAGCACTTCTCATGATCCATCACATTTGGCCCTTCTTGGATTCTGGCCTGATATGCCTTAAGCATCATGTCTATGTCTTCAGGAGTGGGGTCAGCTAACATTGATCCTACTCTAGGGGGTGGTGGGATGGTCTGAGGTAGGTGGACAGATGGTGGGTTAGATGGTGATGGAAGTGAGGGTGGTGGTGGTATGTGAGAGTTTGTTTGAGAGGTGAGTTCAACAATTTTGGCTTTTGTTTCTCTTATGCTTTCTTCTAGGTCGCTCATCTTTTTAGACCATTGTCTTTTCATTCTTTCTCGACTATCCCTCCAGGCTCTCGACCGTTTCTTGGCTATGCTCTCAGTTTCACTAACCTCTGCACTCTTCTCTTGACCTATTCCTGGGTTCTGTTGCAAAGCCTGGGCCCTAGTGACCACTTGCACTGGTGCAGTGGAAGTGACACTTCATGTTGAGTCTACAACTAAGCCAATCATGTTAATAGGATTTATTTTTGGCATATTATTAGGATTCTTAGGGAAATCTCGTAAGAGATGCTCCTTTCCACAATCTTGGCAAAATCCTTGAATTTTCACTGACTGGGGTTGTGTAGGTGAAGGTAAGGGGCAATCACGAATGAGGTGATCTCCTTGACATCTGTAGCATGGTCCTCTAGGGAATGGGGGTCTTACCTGCCTAGGCTGGGGCCTAGAGTTAGGGTTTGCGTACATTACATGTGTGTACTCTGGCTCCCAACTAGGTTCGCCTGGTTCTTCACTGTAGTAGGACTCACCATGTTCAAGGGATTGCATGTAGTAAGCCTGTGGACTATCAATATGTGTAGAATCAAAGCTATGATCACTTGGGTCACTTTCTGAGAGCAGTGGTGTTACTGGCACTATAGCTCTATTCAAGTTTTCCTCAGCTGTTGCATACTTTACAGGAATCACATTGGCTGGGGTTGGAGGTTGTTGAGCTAACACAGGCTGTGGCCTTTGTTGGTTCTGGTAGGGTTGTTGATAGGGTTGCTGCGGTCTACCATATTGTTGTGGGGGGTACTGGTTCTGTTATCTTCCCTGTTGTGGATAGGGCTGAGGGTAGGTTTGTCTAACTGCTTGCTTATTGTATGGGAAATCTTGTGCTGAGTGATTTGTGTATCTCCATTCTATGGTGCAATATTGGCTGCTAGGATTCACTTGGGGTTGAGCCATGATAGGGCATGCGTTCGCCAAATGGTCACCACCGCAAGTATACCACCTCTTTACTGGGGCAAATCTAGGAATTTTTTTACTAGAGACACCTAGTTTTTGAGCTACTTTCTCTGCTAATTCCTCGATAGATGTGGATTGTGAGGAAGAGAGGCTAGAGGCACTATCTGAGTCTCTGTAGACTTTGGAAAGCTCTAACTCCTCCCCTAGGTTATCCTCAATGTCGATGCACATGCGTACACACTCTTCTATGGTCCTAGGGTCCTTCAAGTACACATAGGATCGCAACTTTGTACTTAGCAATCCATCCAAGAATAAAGCCACTTGTTTGGCAGGTGTGGGTAACTCAGGAACAGGGCATCTCTCAAGATATTTCCTAAATCTTCTTC
This sequence comes from Ceratopteris richardii, assembly GCA_020310875.1. Taxonomy (NCBI): domain Eukaryota; kingdom Viridiplantae; phylum Streptophyta; class Polypodiopsida; order Polypodiales; family Pteridaceae; genus Ceratopteris; species Ceratopteris richardii. The sequence goes on from CM035437.1 coordinate 145,616,037, forward strand.
CTGCAAGTCTCACAATCTCCTGGGGGGTCTGCTTGAAGTTGTAGATCAAGGAGGAAGTATTATGCCTTATGCCACTCTTAGAGAATTCGGTGATGAAAGCCTCTAAGAGTTGGTCTATGTTCCTAAATTGTCTCTCATTCAAGGGTTGAAACCACGAAAGGGCTATGTTCCTAAGTGTTAGACCAAAGGCATTATATTGCGTGAATAGGTCCTCAACTTGTTCAGCTCTCAAGACTTGCCTAAACTCGGCCACATGATCATATGGGTCTCCTGTGCCATCGAAGTGATTCTTCATGGACTTAACTAACTGAGTCGGTCTCAAAATCCTGGCGTGTTCCCTAGGCCTTGGCAGAGGGAAATCATCAGCATTCCTCTGATGCCTTGGGGCTCTAAGTCCTTCAGGTTCCACTCTATTTGTTTCCGTTCTCGTTCTGTCTCTTCCCACTAGGTTGGCAAAGCTTACCTCCGGTCTATCTCTATGTTTGTCTCTTTGAGTTCCGTGAGCGTGGGAGGTTCCAGCTCCTGGGTGACCAAAGGACACATTCGATCTTGGTTGGGGGAAAATAAATTCCCCTTTCCAAGTGTAAGCATGCCTATCATTTTCTGTAACCCCAAAGATCCTCTCTGAAGAGTGATCTAAGTAGGTCACTCTACCTGGAATATCAGGATCTTTGAACTCATATATCATGATTGTTCCTACCTCACTCGGCTGATTAGATCTTTATCTCCAAAAGGCTTCATCTGTCTCTCGGTTCAGGAGTAGATCTATGCTCTTATTATCTTGGGGAATCCACTCTGGTGTGATAATCCTAGTGAGAACAAATTTGCCTCGAGGGGTTCTAGGTTCTTCGCCCATGTTTCCTTGCTCTAGGTCACCTAAGTCCGTTTCCGGGACCACATTCCCAAATTCATCTGTCCTATCTGGATGACTGGTGACTACATATATTGTTCCTTCTTTATCCAGGTATGCTCCATTTTTGAACTTCACAGCTGGGTGCTCTAGTCCAATGGATTGGTCAGGGTTTTTAATCTGGACCACAGATCTTCCTAAGCCGTCCTCATAGATGCTAGCACCTAATCCGTTGGTCCTAAGGTATTCGAGTTGCATCTTGTAAGGGCCTTCTACCCTATGTAAATATGGAACTCCGGAGCTTCCTGTAGATCTCTCCATGCCATGGGACATCTCAGACTCACTAGTCTCAGAGCTAGGGTAATACGAATGATGGCTCAACTACTGGGCCCAAGACCTAGCAGTATGATTGACACTAGCCTCTGACGATCTAAGACTTTGTCTATCTCTCCCTAGGTGTCGACCTGATCTAAGGTTCATAAGCCCAATTGAATAATCCCAATTTTTCCCAAGTACACTTGCGTTGCTGAGTTCTTTTGTATTAGCCACTTGTTCTGTTTTTAATCCCTTAGGGTGTCACTTCTTGTCCAATTAATCTTCGTCGTAAGGAACACTTAAGTTTTTAACGTACTTGAGTGCGGTCGCTCAATTTAATTTCTTTTCCCTTAGGTTGTTTCGCAATTGTAATCTCCTAGCACTTGCACTTGAGTGATTAGAGTTCTTGGACTTGGTTGTTCTTAACGTGTTCCTAATTAATCAAAACCTCTATCCGTACTTAGCCTATGCTAGGGATTGACAGAGGGTGTTGAGAATTTCCAACCTTAAGTTATGTACTTTGTTTAGCAAAATGACCATTTTTTCTATCGGTCGCGATTGACAGAGGTCAACGCCTCGGGACCTGCACAGTCAAATTTCTTTACCTGCTGGAGTTGGTGCAGCTGTTGGGGATGCTGATTCCTATAGAGAATCTCAAAAAACACAGAAAATCACAAGCACACACACGCTCTCTCGCTCGCTCTCACAAGCGAAATGAGGGAAATGGTATGGGTGGGATGATATGACCAAAAACTGAAATTTTTTGCGATGATGGAGATGGATGTGGGAGATGGTGAGGATGATGATGGTGATGAGAAAAACAAAAGAAAATAGATAAAAGTGACGAAAATACCTATGACTCCAACGTGTCAACTCTACGTCTTACCATCACACGCTCGTCATCAAAGCTCGATCCCCGGCAACGGCGCCAAAATTTGGTGTAGCTCAGTGGTGAGTAACACCTCCTTTAATGTCAATCCAAGAAGACATGAGGATGGTATGAAGACCTTGAGCAAGTGAAGGCACAAGTGCATGAGTGAGAAGCACACAAACATGCACACACATACACACACACGCGCACACACGGCAAGACAAAGAGTGAGAAGCAATGGAGTTCTTAGATTACTTTCAAAAAGCTCATACAAGTTTAGATCAATTACAAGCTAACCTCAAAAATGAGCTCTCTAGCTCTATTTATAGTTTTTGACTAGGTTTTGGCCTTGTCCAGACCTAGTGTCCGGCCTAATTAAAAATTAGGTTCTCTGCCCTATTTGGAGGTTCAAACCGAGTCTAAAAAATGTGAAAACTGATAGGTAGGTACTTCTAAAGCTCCTCAAGCTCAAGGACTCCTTGGCTTGCACAAAATGGAGCTACAAAAATATGAAATGGTATTTACAATGGTTTTTAGTGATGAAAATCACTATTTTTGTAGGGATTTCTTCTAACATTTTGACATACATTTCCTCAAGCTCCCTACTTGCTCCTTCTTCTTGTGTGCCCAACTCTTTGATGCCTGAAAAATTTAAATGGCCTACTTGCGAGATCTTCTTTGACTACTGTGTCTGCTTGTGTTGTCTCTTCGCTCTGACTCCCTTCGTAGGCTTCCTTGTCTTGTGACTCCTTCGGTTCCTTGACTACTACCAACACCCACTCACTTGTTAGATTTATTTCTTAGTGTATGGTATAGCTAAATTGATGAGATAACTTGCTTTAGTTAGCTATAAACTTCAATTAGATGTGTGCAAAAGCTCTCTGGCCAATTCATACTAGGTTGTGAGCTCTCAGCATAATACTGACAACCTCTATTCCCAAAATAGAAGGTTTCTTCACATTTCTACTATCTACAAGTTATTTGTTTTGATGCAAAAATTTGAGAATGATGCTCCAAAGGACCTAGTGGTTCCAAATGCATTATTGTGAAGCTAAAGGATTATATTAAGCATCCTTGGAGTTAACTTGGATAGTGTAGAGCAGGTTTTGTGCAACACTAGCTCATCTCTGAAATCTATCTCTCCATCTCCTCACAATCAAGTGCCTCTATATACTCTTAAGCAACATGCCAAAAACTCTAGAAAAGAGGTATCAACCCACTAGTGATTCAATAAATTTCTCCAAATGTTGTTGTTCAACTTGCATACCTAGAAGGAGACATTGTCCCAACTACATCAATAGATGTAGAGTTCAGATCTATCAAGAACCTCATATAAAGGAAATGTTGCTTTGCTTGCAAAAAGAAAAGGAGCAAAAACAAGAATGGTGACACATTAGAGAAGAAGCCATAGAACAAATCCACAAACAAAATCTCTTGCAAAGACAAACAATGGTGCACACTGATACACTAACCATACCATCCACAAATAGGATTGAGGAGGACAAGCACATCATTTTTATATGTGTCCTCACCTTTTTGCTTCCTTAGAAACAACCAAAGAATTGAAGCTTTGGATGCTAATGATAGATGCAGGAGCAAGTACTGATGCAATGTGAGCTTCTCATGTACATATACTGCATGCTCACATGAATCACACCAAGCACATCTAGTAGACCTCAGTGATCTCACAATCTAGTGCCTCTATCTAACCAAAATCCATATGCACATTAGAAACAGACCCATGCAAGTACCTTTCTTAGTGTATGATGATAATGTAATCTCATTGAGGAAGTGTTTTTAGGCAATGATTGGCTTATCATTCATTCCATTAGTCTAAATTCTGCAACAAATCCTTGACCATGCATTTGAAATACCTCAATTATCTGGTTTCGCTACTTGAATCTCACATTAACCTGATAGATTGCTACACATAGAAGATACATGAAAAAAAATGTTCCTCAAAAACCTACTATTTAAAAGGAGTATATCTCAACAAAGAGAGAAAATCCACACACGACATATATCAAACACAAGCCCTTTCAAACTCATAAGACCATATAGATTTTGGTGGTGAAAGATTCCCAAGCATTTTTTTGTCACACCAAGACCTAATGGGACCTTGCACCTATGTTCACAATGTAGCATCTATGTTCACAATGTAGCACCTGTGTTCACAATGTAGCATCTATGTTCACAATGCATCACCTGTGTTCACAATGTAACATCAAGAAACAAAACCTTAAGTTCATTCCAGGCCACACAAGACATCTAATCAGTGTCACTCTAGAATTCATAAGTCTATTCACCCATAAAAGGGGCATGTAGTGCTTAAGGTTAATCCCAATACTCAACTATTCGCAAAGACAAAGCTTATTTGGAGACATAAGGCTCCCAAAAACCTATCTTATGCAAAAACGCTTAAATAAAAGAAACTAGAGGTACCTAAAATCAAGTTGCCTCATGGCATACTATGAATGTCCTCAAGTTTCAACATTGTGACTGGTCTAGTGGTGCTCATTCAGTACATTCCCACCCATGGGTTAGCAAGGATTCTTAAGAGTTTTCCAATTATCTACAACTAATAATGCAATGTTTTGAAAATAATTGAATAAAAAACCTTTCTTGCTCTTGGTTGATTTTGTGTAATAAGGCCATATGTTCCCATAATCGCCAAGTAAATGCCACTTAAATATCATGATGATCTGTGTGCTATATATATATATATATATATATATATATATATATATATATATATATATATATATATATATATATATATATATATATGTGTGTGTGTGTGTGTGTGTATATATATATATATATATATATATATATATATATATATATATATATATATATATATATATATATATATATATATATATATATATATATATATATATATATATATGGATCTATAAAAGAATTCTTGTTCTTGATCAATATTTCTATATCTTTAGATAATACCAAGATAAAATTAAAGAAGATCATACCCATGCCATATCTATTTATATTCTTGCAATATCCATAGTTTCTCATGGCTACTTCATCCATACAATTGAAGATTGTGATCCCAACTCATTTCTAGAAAAACTCCGAAAGAATAGCAATGGGACATTGGTTCCATGCTTACAAATATAAGTTATGGACAAATGGAAAATTCATTTTCTTCAAAAGTTGGGGTGCAAGCTACAAAATGTATTTTCTATCAACGAAATTTGAAGCCTTACACTAGACATCCAAGTTCATGGCCATTTGGACTAAGCTAAGATGTGGATCATATATTTCCTTGCCTTTGTTTTGACCAAATTGGATTGGTGCATTGAGTTCATGGACTCTTTCCACATGTTGGATGATAAAGTTTTTGCCATAGTTACAAATTCTAGTGTCAAATAATAGATCACTATCTTTTCCCCAATGACATGTCTAGCACGTAGGTTTGAGGATGGAGTTGCAATTGATAGCCTCATCACCTCCAAACAAGGTACAAGATAAGTTCACATGTTTTTGGATATAATCACAAGTCCTTTCCCACAAAATGAGAGTATTTATTGCTCTATCACATCAACATTTTGTTTTTCAAAAATTAGATAAGGATACAATACCTTTTAAGTCGATCCTATATTGTATGAAATATGCCATCAACAATAGTCAAGCAAAAACGATCAATAGGCGCCATGGATCTTCAACCATTTATTGGAACCTTGTGCTAGATGGAAGAAACTAAGAATCCTATGTGGCACTCAAGCTTTAACACACATCATTTATGATGCTCTTGGAGAAAACATTTTTTTTTCTATCTACACAACCAATGATCTATGTTCACTCATGTAGACCAAGAAGACACCTATAATAAAGTGAGAAATGGAGAATGAAATGTATGGGACTCACCTACCTGTCTATTTATAGTCCTTGCCTAGTCACCATCTAGAGTTCTCTCTAAGGTCCCTCTACTCATCTGGCCATCATGAGTAGGTATCTCGTATGAACTCTCTAGCTTTTGGCCTTGGCTATCCCTCGAGCAAGGAACTTCTCGTTCCTCCAATCATGTACATCTTTGGAATATAACACTCTCTCCCCCTTCTAAATATCATTGTCCTTAATGATATAGAAGGAGCTATAAACCTGGGAATCAGAATCTGTGATTCCAAATAATAAGACTAGAGTGTGCTAGGTGTTTGAAATACTAGATGCTCAAAAAGTAGACAACTAGTCTTTGTGCTTCCTGTCTAGTATTTCCGCCAATAAATATTAGTCCTTGCCTTGGGCATACTATAGGAATCTCTATGAGGCCCAATGAGCCCATATTTTTGCAGCATAAGTACTCGGAATATCCTCGGACCCCTATGCCTAGACCTTGACCACTAACTTGTGATAGCTTTTCACCTATAGAGACCTTGGATGCTTACCCTCGTCTCCATGAAATAACCATTGACATATTTTCATATGGTATAATTGTGAAAAATCACTTACTCCACTAGAGTAATGAAAAGAAAATATTATGCTCATCCAAAACAATCTGACTATGTCCCCAATCTCTATGAAAAAATACTAAAAGTAAATGGAAATCTTTTCCAAATAGTGTTTAATATCTAAGCTCAAGTAAATCTGCTTGATTTACTTCACTGTAATGAAATGAAACTCAAGAAACTCTCGTCATGATCCAAACTGTAAATCCAAGATGACAATTTGTCAATTATGCAAACTATGGATTAAAATCTCGATCTATCATATTTAATAATCCAAACTTGTTGGAAATTTAGTAGGCCCATAACTAATACCACAGGTCCAAGTTCCATAGGTCCAACATCTACAACATAAATTCTAGCAATCTTCCAAGTTTGACAAAACATGAACATACCACACTTTAATCATACAAATGATGAGACAAAGATAGAGAAAGATTAGACAACATGTGTAAAGTGTTACGTAAGTCACTGCTTACTCACACTATCATATATACGAATGTCAATTTACAATGTGGGAGCAAAACTCTCAACCACTCTATGTGAACAAAAATAGATGGATGAGTGAATATACAAATGTAATAAACATATTCAGATGTATGGACATAAATGTGAATATATATGAGATGTGTGACCTAATAGGTTGTACAAGATTGAATATGAGTGACAAAAAGAGGAAGGATCAGTCTAAAACTGATAATCAACAAACCCTCATCTGATTTTAGGCTATGGAAGACCCTAAGTCAGATACATGTGTGAAAGATCACATACTTACAAAAGAAGCAAAGAATGCTAACAAGTTTGCTGGCAGAAATCCTCAAACTCATATGAACATACCTTCTCAAACACCTCATCCAAATATGCATAAGCATACATGTACTGATTCTCTTGTACTTATGCCGAATAGGACTCCTCCTGATATGGATGCCACTTCCATATAATTCAAGTAGTACATGTGTGCATAAAGAGAATATGTACCTGAATTCTTAACATAAGATGCAAATCTTCTGTTAAGCTCCATCCAATGTCTTTGAAGTACACCGAAATCGTCATGTAGAAGACAATCTTCAAATACATTATGTAGATGGCTGATCCACACCACCAAGCTACTGATAGGTAAGTCCTCTCCATAAGCAAGAGTGTGAGCACACTCCTCCTCCAAGAAGAACTCCAAAGCCGCTCCTCAACATGCTCCTAGAGTGCACCATGGCTGCCTCATGTGTGCTAGAGCACCACCTCTACTGAGGGACCAAGAACTGGTGTTGCCAATTGGTGTGTGATGTCTAAAAAAGTGACCCAAGACTCTCTTATATAGGTTTTAAAGCCCATGCAAAAAACTCACAAAAAAGTGCTTTATTTTAATCACGTGGCTTCTCAAATTGCTTTTGCTTTATTTTGAGTGAGTTTGCTTTATTTTTAAAGTTGCTTTTAGCTAACTTTAAAAATAACTTCTTGACCTACTTTTTCACATTTTTGACTACCTGATGAATGATCGGACAACATTTTTTTAATCCTCATGCCGAGAGCTATCATATGAGGACAAAAGCATAAATCAGTAGAAACTTAGGGTTAGGGTTTTCTCCCAAATCTGATCTCTGATGACTTCATGTCATATACCATTGGAAAGCTCTCTTCAAGCTCTACAAGATAGGCTCATAAAAATTTTACCCATTTTTGTGCCAAAAATGACTAAGTAACAAAATCAGGGTTTCTCCCCTAAATGGATTTTGGACTGATGTGACATTGTTTTCCAACAATCACCCCTGCAATGTCATATTGGTACAAACTGAAGTGGATATGTAACTTCATTCATCTGCAAACTGTCACAAACTTCAAACTTGTACTCCCGAATTGACCTTCAAACCTTTTCTTCAAAAGTCTTCTTCAAAACTGAATTTGACTTTCCTTCAAACTTCAAAAACCTGAATTTGCTGAATATGAACCATAATACTTGAGAGAATATGCAAACTAGATATCCAATAGTGTACTCATCAAGCAATTATTTGCTTGACAACAAATGTAGCAAGAATTGACTCTGAACCTGCTATCTCCTGTCTTCTCAAACCTAAAAACATACACTAGGATCCCCATATTTGCATTTACCTTACAAAAGGTTTCTCAACATAATTCTGTTGTGTCATGTAAATACACTTAACATAATCAAAAACTGAATCCTCGGACTTGTGACTGACAACTCACAACTTAGTGTATTATGAACACTAGCTGGTTCATCTCTGAATGTACTCAACTCAATTAATGAGAGTCTTACCAAAATTTCATATCTATGATGTCATCTTGTCTTCATCTTTGTTCTATTTGTAAGTCCTTCATACCTCTTTCCTTCAGAACCTAGTATAAACATATATGTGCGCACTTCTAAAAACATACCTCTCTGAAATATCAAATTTCTCTTCAATAGAACTCTAGAACCTTCTCCTGAACAGGAACACCTAACATGAACTTTCTCTAGACATTCTCCTTCTTCCTTCTTCTTTCAAAGCTGGAACATAAAGAGAAACTCACAAAGGAAATATAGGAATACCTGATATAGGAATACCTAGAATTTATATAGGTATGACTCTGCATTCTTTCACATATGGCTAAAAAATAAGTCTTCATGTTTCATCACCCCCTGGATGATTTAACATTAGTATCCAGAATTCTTCAAATATATCAAACTTTATGAAATCTGGAATGTCTTCCTTCATAAATCTGATTTTTCATAACATTAATACCTATGTTTGAAGCAAAACTTCTGAACCCTTTTTATTAGCATTGTGCACATGCCAATAGCTTTCCCTGTCATTCCTCAGCTTCCCACAAATCTAGAATAAGGTTAGCTGATCTGTCATAAAAACCTTGATGAAAGCATTTTAGGATTCATAACCTTCTGTAACATAACAAGTATCTTCTTCTATTCCTTTGCAACACAAATCTGATAGAATCTGAACCTTTGACTTACGTCCTCCAATGTTAAAGAACTTTCACAAACAAAGGATAGATATCTGACTCATAAATACTCAAGATCTTCATGATCATTCAAGATCATTCAAGATCATTCAAGATCATCCAAGATCATACAAGATCTATCAAGATCTTACAAGATCATATGAGATCATCCAATATCAATGATCTCTTCAACAAAATACCTGTGTGGAATCTGCTCTCATCAAACCTTCATGACTGAGTGTTTGATTTGCTACCTGAATGTCTCCAAGTGTCCATGCTTCTCACAAAGTTGTAAAACTTTTCTTCAAACAAATCCTTCCCAAGAATCTACAACTCCTACTTGCAACATAAGTGGACAAACTTCTCACCTTGAGAACTCCAAAATCTGCAAGTTGATACTTCATATCTTCATATTCTACCCGGGTGAAATGTGATAGTATCTGATTGACTTTCTTTTGGCTAACTCCACTTCTCAATCAAGTGATAGGATCTGATGGAACACCTTTTTTGAATACAAGCATGTATACAAAAGTCAAGATAAACATAGAAAGTAGATTTTTCAACTGACTGGTACATCAAAAATCTGAATTTTTTGAAGTTTTCTGAAAATACTGAATATGAGTTAACTTTTCCAAACATAAAACATCTCTTCAAGTCTCCAACATCTTCTACAAATCCTCTTTTACCTCAAGAGTTAGATAAAGAAGAAATATACTTCTCTACAACTTGTCATATACCAAGTAGCTTTGTATTGACACTCCAAAAATTCTTTGAGGGTATATATAGCTACCTGCTCAAAATCTTCAACTTAAATATAACTCATACATATGAGTCAAAATATACAAGTTGTCTTTAAAATCTGATGCTTTTCTTTCTCTCAATGCAATTCTTTCTCAAATCTACTAAATCATGACCAAGTATAATGCAAAACAAGAAACTGCTTCTTCTTTAAATTATCTTTTTCACAAGATGTTCTCGTAGACTTATAGGAAAATTATATGGAAAATATGAGAGAAAAGGAAGTCTTACTTTCCCTTTGGAAATGTTGGACTTTCTTTTTCTGCATCTTTCTTCCACCTGATGATGATGTCAATATCTTCAAACTTCTCTTCCATACTTTTTTTTCTCTTCATCTTGAAGTAGCAAGCACTCTTGTCTTCTTCAAATGAATTTTTCTCTTCCTCTAGTGCTAAGAGTAAGATACAAAACAAACATGGTATATAAATGGAAGCGAATATACAATCATGTTTTACCATCTCCTCATATCTTTGAATCAAAATTTTGCTTCAAATTTGGCTGATATGACTGAATTCACCAACCTTTTCCTTGAGTTGGCTGAATGTTGAATTACCTCTCTAGTGTACCTAGATCAAATTCTGTACCTGGATATCCGACCAACTTACAACACAAAATTGGCTGAAAACAAAACTCATCCCATCTCCAAATTTGTCTTCTTAGATAAGCTTTCTTGCCATGAAAAAGATCTATCAAAAACTCTTTTTATGTAGCTAATGCTTTTACTTTCAAAAAATCAAAGTGTATAAAAGCAATCCTTCAAATCTCTTCATAACAGCTCTTCTAAGATATGACCTGCAAATGATAATCTGATAGTAGAAACTAATACCTGTGATTTGATGTTGATCTGGTTCCTTCATCTTCTCCAAACCATTGTTTTTCCTTGAATTTGAAGTAGCCTTTTCTTCATCAAGTCTGGTTCTTCAAATAGTACTTCTGTAAAGTATTTTCATACTTCCTCCAAAAGTATTCGGCTACTAACAGATCATCAACTTCATACTCCACACTGATAAATAAACATGTGATTGAATTTTCTAATTCTCAAATCTCTACTCATCCAGATCAAGTGTGTATGTCAAATGTCAAATGTTAGAAGATGCTCTTAAATCATATGTTGTAAACCTGGAAGTCTGGGAACCTGTGAACCTGAGAGCCTGAATGCTCTGATACCAAATGTTGGAAATTTAGTAGGCCCATAACTAATGCCACAGGTCCAAGTTCCATAGTTCCAACATCTACAACATAAATTCTAGCAATCTTCCAATATTGACAAAACATGAACATACCACACTTTAACCATACGATTGATGAGACAAAGATAAAGAAAGATTAGACAACATGTGTAAAGTGTTACGTAAGTCACCACTTAGTCACACTATCATATATACAAATGTCAATTTACAATGTGTGAGCAAAACTCTCAACCACTCTATGTGATCAGAAATAGATGGATGAGTGAATATACAAATGTAATAAACATATTCAGATGTATGGGCAAAAATCTTAATATATATGAGATGTGTGACCTAATAGGTTGTAGAAGATTGAATATGAGTGACAAAAAGAGGAAGGATCGGTCTAAAACTGATAATCAGCAAACCCTCATCTGATTTTAGGCTATGGAAGACCCTAAGTCAGATACGTGTGTGAAATATCACATACTTACAAAAGTAGCAAAGGATGCTAACAAGTTTGCTGCCAAAAATCCTCAAACTCATATGAACATACCTTCTCAAACACCTCATCAAAATATGCATAAGCATACATGTATTGATTCTCTTGTACTTATGCGGAATAGGAGTCCTCTTGATATGGATGCCACTTCCATATACTTCAAGTAGTACCTGTGTGCATAAAGAGAATATGTACCTAAATTCTTAACATAAGATACAAATCTTCTGTTAAGCTCCATCCAATGTCTTTGAAGTACACCGAAATCTTCATGTAGAAGACAATCTTCAAATATATTATGTAGATGGCTGATTGTTGTATAACTATGGGTCAAAGTGGCCAAAGACATGGGTTTTGAGGGTCCAAAACCACTTGAAGAACCCTTGGATTCTATTGGGAAACCCTTGGGAAAGTGTCTCCAAGAGTGTAGTTTTATTTACTCCCAATTGAAGGGTTTTGACCCTTAGGATTGATATTTCCTAAGGGTATGGTATTCAACCCTTAGGGGGGGCTCTCAAGCCTTGAGACTTGTATGTACAATCTTGGGAGAAGTCCTTTTAAGAATCCATGTGAAGGCCATGTGATTTCCAAGGTTAGAAGGCCTTGGATTAGAATCCATGTGTAGAGGACACTTGGCAAGCTCTCCTCACATTTCCCCCCTTAGCCTTGAGGTATATATATGGGTGGAGTTGGTTGGGTGGATACGTGCATCTCTCACCCCTTGTGGGTTTGATTAGACTTAGAATTTGGTCTCTCTTAGAGTAGATATGTTGTTATACAACAGTGGTCTCAGAGCCAGCTTAATGGCTTCGTGAGATTTTCCTCTAGTGGTATCAAATCGTCGACGGATTCTAGGTCCGTGTGCTCATATGCACATGAGCATTTATGTGAAACTGTATACTCTGCAAAAGAGTGGGTTTTAGACTTCCCCCTCCACGAGGCTTGGCACCACGTGGGACTCTTCTCCAATAGGAGGTTTCTAAGGCAGCAGCGCAGCTGGCAAGAAGGACCAACAGCTATGCTGAGCATAGTGTGAACGATGACTGTGCAGCCCACGGGCATAGCCGTGAGGCTGTTGGCCCTCTTTGTTGTTTGTTGATGAAGGAATGAATGACTAGCGCGTTATATGTACTCCTTTCAGAAGTTTTTCTTTATGCATATGGGATATATTCCCCTCAGCTGAGGATGCCTTAGATCAATCCTCCCAGACGCCTTGTGACAGTCTCTCTATCAAGCCGAACGACTCTCCATTTTCTTTATTTTCTTCAGCTAAAGGTGTGTTCTTCATCTCGTCTCTCTTGCTTAGCTCGCTGCTACGCCTTGCAGTAACCAAAGTGGCAAAAGAAGAGGAGAATTGCCGGGAAGAAACACCTCTTCGTTCTCGATCACAACTTGAGAGAGTCAAATCAGTTTTGAAGAGCTCTTTTGAGACATGTTGCTAAGATGGTTAACAATTGTCTTGAACTTCGATGAAGAAGAATATGGCAAGTCAAATGGAGATTCTCTACATTAAAGAACAATGGAGAAAACATGGGAGCTCTATGCCGGATTCTACATCTGATGTTGGGGAAGTACTTTATTTATATTTTTCTTCAATACTCAAGTTATTTTCTTTATTCATAGTTACATGGGCATATGTGTATGAGCTATTCTAGTGAAATCTTGTATGCATTCTGAAGAGAACATGAAATGTAAAAGGTGAAATTTATTTTCCTCAAATCATGGAAATAAGTATCATATGATTTGTGTCATACACCAATATGCATGGAACCCATTTGATATGTGATAAGTGTAAATGAATTTTATATTTGAATGTAAGTATACATTTGGACACTCTTAGTATTTTTGTAAGGCTAAATACATGCTCGGGCATACAAGTAAGTATATATATGCCCAAGGAAGAACTTTGGCAGTGAAATGATCTAGCCATGCAACTTCAAAGTCGAAGTATCCAAATGGAAAAACTTCCTCCTTCATGGGATCAAAGGATGGATGAAGCTATACTACAGATAAGTGCTATTTCTTATCTTCCTTTTTCTTCTTCATTTTGCCATGTTAGAAATAATACATTGAAGAATGTATTAGATGAGATCTATATGAACATAGAATGGTGCATATATTGAACAATTTAGTAATACACTTAAGACATGAATGAATGACAAAAAAAAAGTTTCTCATGTGGCATGAAAAAGAATGAAAACAAAGAGCACCTCATTGAATAAAATGGATTTCAAGATAAGAATTCCATGCATGCTTCAAAGAGGGGTTCAATCTTGAACCTTATGCATGCTAAGCATCTTCGAGTAAAGATGTATATGTTTTTAGCATACACTAAGTATGCAAATTAATAAATGACATTCCATATGCATAGTTTTTATGGGACAAGAGAGAGATTAAGGTTAAGCTTAAGATAGGAAATCACTTCTTCACAAGAAGTTAAAAGCATAAAAGTTTAATGGTATGGGACTTAAAGACCATTATCCTTTTATGATATTTTGTCCTGATCCAAAAGCCAAAAAAGATTAACAAATAGAAAGAGCCTCAAGCTTCAAGTCTTGTTCATGGATTTTTAGGTTCCATAAAACCCATGACATGTCTAATCAATAATGCCAAAGACTTAAGAAACACACAAAAAAAAAATCAAAAGTTCTTTGGTAACTTAGAAAGTTTTTGGGAAATTCTTTCATTATGACATAAGTTTAGTGTCATGTATACACTAGAGAACCTAGCATATTAAATGCTTACTCTAAGTATAAGAGATACTTAGAGATGGTTCCAAGACAAGCCTCTCTATGAGATGACTTAAGTAAATGATTTCCCTAAAATACTTTTTTGAGGCATAATCTTGCATTACTTCATAAAACCTACAATACTCCTCTAAGTTTATGACATACTTAGAGATAGTTAATTAAAAAAAGTTTCTAAAATAGTTCTGCATGAGATATCCTAAATAGGATGACACTCTAGAATGGTTTCAAGAGTCTCATGATATAAAACTTTATTAAGTTGATTCCATCAAAGACATTGATGGAAACTAATTATGAGCAAAGATTACTTTCACCAACATGAATGGTGAAAAGTATTCAATGCATCATTGAAAGCTCCCTCCTTTTGGAAAAATTTCCAATTTAATTGAAGGCTTCATTAAATAGATTTGCATCTCAAGAAAGTCAAATAAGGTTTTCCTTAGCAGATGCAACAATTCTTAATAGGAGGAATTTAAATTTCTATAGGTACAATGAGGAAATGGAAATATTTTTCCTACTTCATAGTACCTTTAAACCTCTTATGCTTTGATCAGCATTGAAAATTTGAAGCCACATGTCCTAACACAGATAGGCATAAGCATTGCATTGTTGCAAGACATGAGAGCTCATGAGCATTCCCATAAATTAAAGGGGAAACTCATGAGCAAGTTAGGACAGGTGGTCGTTGAGCTACCTCTAGAAGATTTTTCTAAAAGACACCAAAACTAGAATTTATTTCTAGTAAGTCTTCTAGAAAGTTTTCAGATTCTACACAAGTATAAGATTGGTTGAATAGTCCAATATTGGGAGGAGTCAGAGAATTGACTCTCTACTTGTGAATGAAGCCATAGATTTCACAGTTTTCGAGGACGAAAACTCTTCAAAGGGGGGAAGAAAGTACCAAAACTTATCAAGAATTTGTACAATTAATTCCATAAAGAGAAACATAGAATATAGATGATGAGATAAAAGAACATCTTTTTATATATAAGATGTTTGGTAAACAATGAGTTGCTCAAAAAGCAACTTCATGGCATGCTAAATCTAATATTGGGATCCCAACCATATCACTAAAGATTTTGAAAAAGGTGGTTGTAAACGACGAATAAAGCATGCCAAATCTTATAGTTCTCTAAAGGGAAGTACGAAGGAGAGAATATGCAAAGTGCATAGTATACAACTTTGATACTTAAGTCTGGAGAAGGTGAAACTTGTATTCACCTATTCTTAAAGGGATTTCAAGAGAAATCCAAAAGCATTAGAAGATGCTTAGACTTAAGTAGTAAATAAGATTCCTTGAAAACCCTAGGGTAGCTTTTGGAAAGATTTGGATAAACAAAGGAATCTAAAAGGCAAGAGTAATCTCTTGTCACTTTAAGTTAGTTAAGAAAGAACTATGTAGATCTTGAATATGATTCAAGACATTTGGAATCGCACTCAAAACCTTACAAAGAAAGAATGGATGTTTATTCCATCAAGATGGATATTTATTTCATCAAAAGGTTTAGAGCTTCCAATATGAGTTTAGGAATAATTAGGATCGCAGAATGATCATATGTTGAAAATCTTAGAAACCCAAGCAAGATGGAAACATAGAGGTAATCCCTTAACTTCTAAAGGAATTTGAGTAAAGGGTACTCTATAGTTAGATTAAGCTTCTAGACTTTAAGATAAATATCATTCACACATCAATGTTGGATATAAAGTGTAGTGGTATGGGACACTATCCTTTATATTCACATTAATGTAGGAATGATGGTATGGGACATCAGACCTTGATATGATAGGTATCTTTTAGTCTTGGGCTCATGAGTTGGAGTGAAACTCCATCCAATGGAAACTGAAACTCCATAGATAAAAATGAAGTATAGGTTGGTCAAAAATAGGACCATACCAAGTAACTAATTAAGTTTGAAGATCGTGAAGAGAAATCACTTTCTAGATCTTCATAAAGATTTTCAAATAAGACTAAATGTAGTCTTGTTAAGGATTTTGAAGTTCTTTATCTAAAATGCTACATGGATTTCTGGGGAGAGAACTTGGAAAGATCCTTTCGAGAAAGGTAAATTTGACTGAGTCAATCTTGAATAAAGCACTTAGTTGACAAATACAACTAAGTGAGTTAATACCTTTTAGAATAAAGATGTACCAAGAGGTATTAAAAAGAATTGACTTAGTTATTTTCATAATTGATGTTAGACTAAGTTAGCCGAAAACACCTTGTTGATAGTACAACAAGGTAATCAGTCTCCTAAAGTAAGAGATTTATACTAGACTTGGTATTCCAGTCTATAGGAGTCTCAAGAGATTGAAAAGGACTAACTTCTTAATTAAGATATTTGAAGCACCATAGTAAAGTTGAACATCATCAAAACTCGATGGCTCGAGACACCGATGTTTGTTACCACTAAAGTCTGGTAGATGGATGATGGTTTAAACTTTACCCAATGGATCTTCTTGAAAATTTAGATTCAATAGAAACAATGCTTCAAACCATTAGTTAGATTAAATCCTTAAAAATTTGAGTCTCATTTGGTTTGACTCAAATCATTTTAGTGTTTCAGAAGTTGAACCGGTTACATCGAGTTTTGGTTCTTCCTTCTCACTTTTTCAGACCTTGGAGTTGACTTAAAAGGAATCTTCAAAGTCACTCCTAGATAAGGTTTAGCTAGATGGAGTGGATAACCAAATTGAACGTCAAAAGATAGATGTTCTATTTAGAACCCCTTCAATTTCAGAAGACACTTGAGCTTAAGAGAATTCATTCATCCATCTAATATCAATGGATGAAGAATCTAAAAAGTTCTCTTAAAAGAATTTGAGGTAAAACTCTTAGGAATCGTTTATAGATTATAACCGTTTTAAACAGGTCAAGGCTTTTGAGAAAGTCATTTTGAGATTCATTACCTAAAGAATGGAATCACTTCTTTCCTACATTCTACCTTGACTCTAAAGTACAATAGGACATGGTAGTTCTATATTTGGAAAAAGGATCAATAGATGTTGGTTAAGAAGTAGAAAATAGTCAGAAACATCTTACTTAGATGTTTTGATCAACCTCAATTTAAGGAGACTTCTCAAAGTCTTGAACTAGTAAAGAGATCCATCTATTTTGCTAGGTCCACACCCGAGTGGTGCATAGAAATGGACCTGCATAGCAAATTAGTTGGAGACTATTAACCTACTTCATATGTTTATATTATGGATGCAGAGTCAGACATAGGGAAACATTGAATTAGGCAGGGATGTTTTAATCCACCCTTATCATCCATACTTAGCATTTGATTTAGTGTTTCACATGCAAAGTTAAGTAATGATTTGGGCGGGGATTAGCCCCACAAGTGGATTTCCTTCTTTTCAGATCAAGTATGAGATAGAATCTCCTTCTGATAAAGAAGCAAATCAGAGAGATGAGAAAAGCCATGATCTATAGAAAAGATCATGGGGCACGGGGGAATACTCCACATAATATACCTACTCACATTTTCGAGGACGAAAATGTTAAAGGGGGGAAGAATGTTGTATAACTATGGGTCAAAGTGGCCAAAGACATGGGTTTTGAGGGTCCAAACCCACTTGAAGAACCCCTGGATTCTATTGGGAAACCCTTGGGAAAGTGTCTTCAAGAGTGTGGTTTGAACCCTTGAGTTATTTGGATTTATCTACTCCCAATTGAAGGGTTTTGACCCTTAGGATTGATATTTCCTAAGGGTATGGTATTCAACCCTTAGGGGGGCCTCTCAAGCCTTGAGACTTGTACGTACAAGCTTGGGAGAAATCCTTTTAAGAATCCATGTGAAGGCCATGTGATTTCCAAGGTTAGAAGGCCTTGGATTAGAATCCATGTGGAGAGGACACTTGGCAAGCTCTCCTCACATTTCCCCCCTTGGCCTTGAGGTATATATATGGGTGGAGTTGGTTGGGTGGATACGTGCATCTCTCACCCCTTGTGGTTTGATTAGACTTAGAATGTGGTCTCTCTTAGAGTAGATATGTTGTTATACAACACTGATCCACACCACCAAGCTACTGATAGGTAAGTCCTCTCCATAAGCAAGAGTGTGAGCACACTCTTCTCCTCCAAGAAGAACTCCATAGCCGCTCCTCAACTTGGTCCTAGAGTGCACCATGGCTGCCCCATGTGTGCTAGAGTACCACCTCTACTGAGGGAGCAAGAACTGGTGTTGCCAATTGGTGTGTGATGTCTAACAAAGTGACTCAAGACTCTCTTATATAGGTTTTAAAGCTCCATGCAGAAAACTCACAAAAAAGCGCTTTATTTTAATCATATCGCTTTTCAAATTGCTATTACTTTATTTTGAGTGAGTTTGCTTTATTTTTAAAGTTGCTTTTAGCTAACTTTAAAAATAAGTTCTTGACCTGGTTTTTCACATTTAAGACTATCTGATGAATGATCTGACAACATTTTTATAATCCTCATGCCGAGAGCTATCATATGAGATCAAACCCCTAAATTAGTAGAAAATTAGGGTTAGGGTTTTCTCCCAAATCTGATCTCTGATGACTTCATGTCATATACCATTGGAAAGCTCTTATCAAGCTCTACAAGATAGGCTCATAAAAATTTTACCCATTTTTGTGCCAAAAATGACTAAGTACCAAAATCAAGGTTTATGCCCTAAATGGATTTTGGACTGATGAGACATTGTTTTCCAACAACTGTGGATCAAAATCTCTCCCATACAAAGTAAATTCCAATCCAGTCCGTGGAACTAAGTCCATCATGCCAAGTGAAGACATTGTCAGGAAGGAAGCACGTGATGGGAAGAGCCTGCGCGAGATTGGATTGGGACCCCTGGTGTGTGCCGTTCCCACATTCGGCGAGTGGCGTCTGTGCTGCTGGGCGCCTCACCCTCTCTCTAGTGTGGCGATCGTTGTAAGGCCCCTACCCTCTCAGAAGAGATAAGCAAATGTGCGTACGCATAAGACCGTAGGCATCGGGAGCGAGAAAATCTAAGTACCGCTAAAACACGGAAGTCACAAGATCGGTGTGCAAACAAAGCTCAATGATATAATGTAAATGTAACCAAAGTCATCCAATAAAATCTGAGTGATACAATGATGCCCGCTACAGTGCGGATCGGTGATACGGAAATCCGCTACAATGCTGATGGACGAATACAAATATGTCGCCGCTATAGTGCAGATCAGCCAAATATAATGCAGACCTCCCACTACAGTGCGAGAAGTCGCCCTCGGGTCTCGGCAGTCTTTTCTTCGCTCTTTAGTCAGCCTTCCTTTTCTTCAGTCTTTGGTTCAAGCTTTACTTCAGACTTTAGCTTCTCTTCTCTTTACTTCAATAGTCCGCAATCACTTCATATAATCTCTGGAATCATCAACATGGAAAGGAGTTCCACACAGGAGATCCACAGGGAGCAGAAATCTTCACTTCAGTCTTCAATCACTTTCTCCACTTCATACAATCAGAAACCACATAGACCTGGAAAGAAGTTCCACAAAAATGTCCACTGGGGGGAGCGTCAGTCATTAGATAAAACACAAAAATCAATTAGCATATTCAAACAGTGCATGTATAAAAGACAAGTTCTCCATGAAAGTGACACAGTATTTCATTTTCCTTGGTTGGTTTGCGCATAAAACAATCAACCTTTACTTACATATGTCAATCAATTTCAATCACCCATTTAAAAGGAGTTCTTAAGCATTTAGAGCTATGAAACTCAAATTTCTGTGCATTCCAAAAATAGTTCCTACTTTTCTCCTTCTTTCCTTTCAATTGGAGACCTACAAATGCTATCAAGAGCATACCCATCTAGGATAGCCACTTAAACAACGTTAAAACACCATGAAGAGTACTATGTATGCATTTACTTAAGGAGGGTAAGTTTGGGCATATCTTTAATTTGAACCCCCTTCTTTCTTTGTTCTCTCTCTCTTTTCTTTTCTTTCCTCCTAATTCTCTTTTCTTCCCTCCATTCTTTCTTTTTTTTCCTCTTCTCTTTTCTTCCCTCCATCTTCTCTAACCTCTATCTTCTCTTTTCTTTTCTCTTATTTTTCCATTTTTCTTTATTTATTTAGTTTCTTCGTTTTGCTTCTCTCTCTCTCTCTCTCTCTCTCTCTCTCTCTCTCTCTCTCTCTCTCTCTCTCTCTCTCTCTCTCTCTCTCTCTCTCTCTCTCTCTCTCTCTCTCTCTCTCTCTCTCTCTCTCTCTCTCTCTCTCTCTCTCTCTCTCTCTCTCTCTCTCTCTCTCTCTCTCTCTCTCCTCACCCGAATCTCTTATGCGCGTCCGGCTCTATCCATGCTTCTCTCTCTCTCTCTCTCTCTCTCTCTCTCTCTCTCTCTCTCTCTCTCTCTCTCTCTCTCTCTCTCTCTCTCTCTCTCTCTCTCTCTCCTCACCCGAATCTCTTATGCGCGTCCGGCTCTATCCATGCTTCTCTCTCTCTCTCTCTCTCTCTCTCTCTCTCTCTCTCTCTCTCTCTCTCTCTCTCTCTCTCTCTCTCTCTCTCTCTCTCTCTCTCTCTCTCTTCTGAACGTTTCTGCCCCATGCGTCTTCCCCATTCGTCCCCTATTTATAGGTCCCCCTCTCTTGTCCCCTTGGGACTATTCTCTAGAAGCTTCTAACCTCCTTACTCAACTTTCTAATTCCAGAATCCTCTTGCATGGTCATTTACTATTTTGGGAAAATCCCATCTCTTAATTCTATTTTTGGTTTTTCTCCTTTTTATTTTTCCTAGACTAAGTTTTTGGTTTCACACTCGATGTATATTAATTAATTATTTTTAACAGTTTGACCTAGGATAAACGTCAATTCTAAGGGTCTAAGCTAGGATTTTTGGTTAGAGAAATTAAGATTTTGATCACAATTAAGTCAAGCATTTTAATTCAACAGTCTATTCACAATTACGGGCAAAAATCATAGGGTTTTCTAAGGATTTTGTCTCGATTTTCATGGAGTAAAGTCATATTTTCAGGGATTTTTAAGGATCAAACCTACGGGTTCATGGGTCAAAAGTTAGCTATTTACACACACAGCTCTAACGTACATCTCTAATATGGTTTCACATCTCGTAATCAACCAAATCGGCCAAATCATGCATAGAATATACTCTTTTCTCCATCGAAACATCACACTAAACCCACAAAATCAATGAACTTTTAAAAAAAATCATGCACACTTCCCTGAGGGATTTCATCCCGATATTTGTCCCCACTAAACCTGCACATCCTCTCGATGGACGAACCTGCAAAATCCAACAGAAGCGTATCAAGATTCTTTTAAAAAATCTTTTTAATTTTTATGTTTTTGTTTTCAAAAATCAAAGCGTGATCTCATGCACTCCATGCAGATTTATAAATCAAACCATATGAATAAACCGTTGGCCTTCTAGATCTTCTGTTTGTTCAACTGCTCGAGATCCAGCAACTCATCCTAAGTACTAGCATATACTTAAGTTTCTACTAACTCAGTTTATAGAATATGCACTGTTTCCTTTATTTATTCCCTACTGTTCGACTCTCCATCAGATCTTTTTTTCCTTATCTTTTTTAATTTTCTTTTTCTTTTTCTTTTATTTTTCACTTCATCTCAGGTAAGCATTTATTCTTTTTATCTTTATTTCATATATCAGCCTATGTCGAAATCGGGTGTGACTCATGGACTTGTCCACCTGGCCAAGTTTATCCCATATGTCTACCGATCCGACATAGCGCACGACATACACAACATCAGCCTTGCATGAAATCGACGTCAACTCGTGGCTTTGACCACCCGGTCAGAGTGACTCCACCCGCCTACCGACACATGCAGGCACATGACAACAGATAGGTTAGGCCTACGACGAAACTAGCATCAGCTCGTAGCCTTGATCACCCAACCAAGGTGGTTCCACCTGCCTACTAGCCCATCGTAGTGCACTAACAACATGCACACACATATAGGCTGGCTTTGAGTATGAAGGTTTTTCATAAATCATGATCCATATGGAAGTAAGATCTCACAAGAAATAAATAGTAGGACTCAAAGAATCCCACTCACTAAGTATTCAAATCTATCAGCATATACACACGCTCAATCTAAGCATGCCATCACATTCCCAATCTTTCACTCCCAAAAGTCTCTAGTTTCCTAACTGATTCCGTACACATAATTTCTAGTCATTCATGCTTCATGCAAACCCATAATAGATATTTGCTATATTTATTCTACATGATTTTCTTAAATTCATACATATCTTTATCACACACAACAATGCAATGCAAATGCTCTTCCAGAAAGAAAACAGAACTCAAATCGGAAACATTTCACCTGGTTATTTTGCCCCATCTTATTCATTGATTGATCCAACTTTTCTTCAATTTCATGATCTAACGTTCTTCATCAGTATCAGCCTTAGTGTCATCAGCATCCTCTAGTATCATCACCATCATAATCATCACCATCATAATCATCACCATCATAATCATCATCATCTTAAATCATCATCATCATCAACCAATCATCTTGTTTTAATTGAGATTGTAATTTTGTAACTTTCTCTTGATCAAATAGATTCTCATTAGCTAAAATTTTTGGATCAAATGAAACATATACATCCTACTCTTTCTTTGATTTCTCTTGCATTTCTCTATCAGATTCTCTTTTATGGTCTATTTCCATTTGCTCTCTTAATATCTGCTAAATCAACCTTTGGTTTCTTCAGTGGGTTTCTCTTGAGTCTCAATAGAAAGCATGCTCTTTTGTTCATCAAAGCTATTATTTTCATGCCTTTTTGGTCTCCACATCTTTTTAATTGACTTTGATTTAGTTTTGGTATCTTCAAAATATTCCTTCATCCCATCTTTTCCTACATTCAAATGCAAAGGTATCTCCTCTTGATATTTACAAATTTTTCCTTCATGCTCACTTACAAGTCTATATCTGCATGCACTTTCATATGCTAGACAATCCCAAAACATATGTCCATACTGATCGCACCAAAAACATCGTATAGGTCTCTTCTCAGCCCAACTTGATTTCCTAGACATCACTCTAGGCGTGGATCTTCTAAGCTCTAATGACTGTTTATGTGTAGATATGCTTTGAACTTTTAGCTCATGTTCATGTTCACACTTCAATGTTTGTAAGTCCTTAACTCGTTTGTTAGCAACTCAACCTTATGTTTCAATTCAGAAATCAAAGAATCCATTTCATTTTTTACGTCTTTAATACTTATGCCCATTATCTAGATAGTGTCACACATTGCATTTATCGTTTGCATTAGAGTCTTGAAGATACCAAACTTTGATTTTATAGATTCACTCGCATTAATTTCTATTTCCCTAAATCTCTCTTCGTATTTCCTAATCTGTTTTTCAATCATTTTGTTCATTTTAGTTTCCCTCTTCTTATGATTGAGCTGAGAAGTAGATTATTAATCTATGCATCAATAGAAAAGTGCACACTCATATGATCAAAACTGATACAAAAAGTGGATGATCAAAGTCAGACAGTCAAAAGCAATCTTTCGGTTCAAGTGTGTGGAACAATGCAATAATTCAAAGAACTTGAAATGTTGGTACCTCGAAATATCTAATATGATGTCGAGATTCCTATTTTCTCTTCTCAAGGAGTGGGTGATGCATCGAGGATCACCGGGAAACCACCTCACTTCATGTCGGGTTTAGGTATCGGGAAGGAAGCAGGTGATGGGAAGAGCCGGCACAGGGTTGGATCCGACCCCTGGTATGCACCGTTCCCATGTCCGAGGAGCAGTGTCTGCGTGCTGGGCTCCTCGCCCTCTCTCTAGTGTGGCGATTGCTGTAAGGCCCCTACCCTCTCGGAAGAGACGAGTGGATGTGCATGTGCATAAGATCGTAGGTGTCAGGAGCGAGAAAATCCAAGTACCGCTAAAACACGAAAGTCACGGGATCGGTGTCCAGATAAAGCTCAATGATACAATGTAAATGTGATCGAAGTCCTTCAATAAAATCTGAGTGATACAATGATGCCCGCTAGAGTGCGGGTCAATGATACAAAAATCCGCTACAGTGTGGATGGACGAATACAAATATGCCGCCTCTACAGTGCGGATCGGCCAAATATAACGTAGACCTCCCACTACAATGCGAGAAGTCGGCCTCGTGTCTCGACAGTCCTCAGAAATTTTCTTTTCTTTGCTCTTCAATCAGCCTTCTTTTTCTTCGGTCTTTGGTTTAAGCTTTACTTCAGACTTTAGCTTCTCTTCTCTTTACTTCAATAGTCCGCAATCACTTTATATAATCTCTAAAATCGCCAACCTGGAAAGGAGTTCCACACAGGAGATCCACGGGGAGTAAAAAACTTCACTTCAGTTTTCAATCACTTTCTTCACTTCATATAATCAGAAACCACATAGACCTGGAAAGAAGTTCCACAAAAATGTCCACGGGGGGGAGCGTCAGTCATTAGATAAAACCCAAAAATCAATTAGCATATTCAAACAGTGCATGTATAAAAGACAAGTTCTCCATGAAAGGGATGCAGTATTTCATTTTCCTTGGTTGGTCTGCACATAAAACAATCTACCTTCACTTACATATGTCAATCAATTTCAATCACCCATTTAAAAGGATTTCTTAGGCATTTAGAGTTATGAAACTCAAATTTCTATGCATTCCAAAAACAGCTCCTACTTTTCCCCTTCTTTCCTTTCAATTGGAGACCTACAAATGCTATCAAGAGCATAGCCATCTAGGATAGCCACTTAACCAACTATAAAACACCATGAAAAGTACTATCTATGCATTCACTTAAGGAGGGTAAGTTTGGGCATATCATTAATTTTAACCCCCCTTCTTTCTTTGTTCGGTGGAAGATATGAAGATATGGCATGAAAGATTTGGACATATTAGTTTTGGAGCTCTCAAGAGTATCAAAGAAAAAGGTATGGTTGAGATTTTACCCTCATTCAAGCTACCAGATGATTTGGATATATGTGAAGGTTGTTTTGAAGGTAAGATGCATAAACTACCTTTCAAGAAACATGGTCATATTATAGCTATCAGGAAATTGCAAATTATTCATTCATATGTGAATGGACCTATGAGAGCAGAATCTATTCAAGGCTTCATGTATTTTGTTCTATTTGTTGATGATTTTACGAGATACTCATGGATCTATGGTTTTAAGTTGAAGTCAGATGTCTTTCCTATGTTCAAGAAGTTTGTAGCTATGGTTGAAAATGAAAGTCAAGAAACTATCCAGATTCTCAAAAGTGATAGAGGTGGAGAATACTTGTCAAAAGAGTTCCAGACATTTCTTGATGAGAAAGGTATTACTCGACACCTTACTATTGCTTATACTCCTCAGCAGAATGGTGTTGCAGAAAGAAATAATAGAGTACTTGTTGAAATGATGTGGAGCATGATGGCATCCAAGAAGCTTTCACTGAAATTCTGGTTTGATGCAGTACATACAGCTAATCATATTTTGAACAGGTCATCTACAAAAGCTTTAAAGGTAATCATACCATATGAAGGTTATTATGGTAGAAAACCTAATGTGAGTTACTTCAGAGTGTTTGGATCACTTTCTTATGTACATATTGAGAAAAAGGACCGAGGCAAACTAGATATAAAGGCAAAGAAAGTTGTTTTTATTAGATATCCTATTGAGAGTAAAGGATACAAGTTTTATGTTCCAGAGACAGGTGAAGTTATTCTTTCACGTAATGCTTATATTGCTAAAAATAAGGTTTATGATAAAGAAGCAGAAATTCCAAAGTTCATTAGTGAAAATGACTATGGATTTTTTAGAAAGATTCTGGATGTACATGTTCAGCCATATTAAGAGGGGGTTAAAATTCTTAGGATTCAAGAAAAAGTTGAAGAAAGAGGAATTTCACAACCTTCTACAGAGTCAGTTCCACAAAAGACTTTGATTCCAGAAATGCAAGAAGTTAAAGTTCTAGAAAGTCCAAGTACCTCGGCAGGACAAGTTCTTGAACCTGTGGAAGCTGAAAGTTCAAAAAGAGGTTCACCACTATTTAAGGATACACCTACGTGGTTATATCAGACTTGGAAAGATAGTGGTATAAAGACTTTTACTGGAAGAACAAGGAGTCAGAGACAACAACAACAAGATCATGTAAGAACACAAAGTCAGACTAGACAGCAACAACAAAAAGATTATGTAAGTTTTGCTGAAGACTTTGAGATTCATGATATTTTGGCACTTACGACTGTTCAAGATGAACCTGCATGTGTTAAAGATGCACTTAACATTCCTATTTGGAGAAAATCTATGCAAGAAGAGATTGATTCTATTCATAAGAATCAAACTTGGCAGCTATGTGAGTTACCAGAGGGAAAGAAGGCTATAGGTGTAAAATGGATCTTCAAAATCAAAAGGAAGGCAGATGGTACTATTGACAAGTACAAAGCAAGATTGGTTGTCAAAGGATATGCACAACAAAAAGGTATTGATTATGATGAGACATTTGCTCCTACGTCTAGAATGATTGTTATTAGGTCAATACTTGCTCTAGCAGCACATTTTGGTTGACATATATATCAACTTGACATTAAGATTGCTTTTCTATATGGTGATTTACATGAGGATGTGTATATTCAGCAGCCAGAAGGTTTTGAAGAGATAGGTAAATACTAGTGTGTAAGCTTGTAAAAGCTTTGTATGGTCTAAAACAGGCACCTAGAGCATAGTATGAAAAGATACATACATATCTTTTATCCATTGGTTTCCATAACTCAGATGCAGCTCCAACTCTTTATGTCGAAGCTGAAATGCTTCTCTAGAGTCAGTTTGGTTGTAGAAGATTTTCAGTTATCTTGATGTGAGAGTACATGAACCCATTCAGATATTTTCAGATAGCTAGAGTGCTATAGGTATAGCAAAGAATCCAGTGCATCATGCAAGGACACAACATATAGAGGTACACTACCACTATATTCGAGAGCAGATAGCAAAGAAGCACATTGAGCTGGTTTATGTTCCTTCTAGTGAGAATGTTGCAGATATTTTTACCAAAGCATTGACTAGAGACAGTCATGAGAAGATTTGCAGGTTACTGAAGCTTGTACCATTGTGACATTGAAGTTTGTTGGAAACAATGTCCCATGGTCCAAAACTTGAAGCTATAGCTCTATAAATTATTCTCTAGGAGCTCCATCTTCAAGTCTCAGACGGGTGGAACATGCAAATATTGTTTCAAGTCTTCAAGTCTTAGACGGGCGGAACCTGCAGATATTGAACAAGAAAAGCAAGCCCGCAGCATGGATAAGGCATAGTACTCTCAAGCTCGCGACGTGGTTTCGATTCCTACCGACGGCAGCGCATGGAGGATTTCTTTTTCGAAAAGCAAAAGTATGGCGGCCATTTTTGTGCCGTTTTGCGATTGCTCTTTTGTTCGTAGCTTTTAGCGATAGTAGTTTTTCGTATTTGTTACACTATTTTGTGAGAATAAGGTTAGCTTCGTTGCTTCGTTCACTTCATACACTTAGATTATTTCGACATAATCTAAATTTTGTATCATCATCTTCTTGGATATTCTTCCATTAGTGAGTGCACCACTTTATATGGTTGAGTTAGTACTCCCATGTTGTAATAAGTCATTAGAAGCCTTCGAGAGTGAGAAGAATGTGATCCATCCATTAGATGTACATTTTCTCTGAATAGAAAAAATTTAAAAAGTTGCACCTCAATCTTTTGCTCAATGCTCCTTCTATGTTTATCTTCTTGAGGAATGCTTTTGTACAAGTATAATTCTATAATTGATTGACCTATGTACAAGTTTTGAGAGGATAATTATATTCAAGCTGAAAGAATTGAAAATAGGAACATTTAAATGTGTAAATGTGAAGAAGTGAAGACAGGAACAAGTGCAATCCCGGTGGTCAAAGTTTTGATCAAATCTCACTCCACAGTGTAAAGTCTTGAGCAACTATGCACTCAAACTTTAAGTTGAAAGGTGATCCACTTGTGGCTAAAAGCATTTGAATAAACGGCGTCTATTTTGGGAGAACTATGCATTAGAAGTTGCAGGTGTCAAAGTCGACTACACAGAAGAATAGTTAGAGATATAGGTGCATTGTTTGGAGGAAATCTCACGACCTACTAATTCTTTTGAAGAGATTTAACTTGAAAAAGGTGTGCAAACCTTAGAAGTCACCTTGTATAAAGTCGTATTGAAACCTTTACACATATGATCATTCAATGAGTGAATTAAGTGCATTAGACTTTTCTGTGTAATGAGTTTCTCCACAATTGACTCAAATCTTGATAATTTGGCAATAGATTTCCAAAATTGGTTGTGTTTATGAGCTTTTCTTGATATAGAGGTGCCTAACATCAAGGATAACGTGTTCTCTTGGAGGTTAATCATCTCTATCAATAGGTGTATATACAAGCCGAGGGAAAAAAACCTCTTAAAGATGGAAAAAAGTGTCCCGGTGGTTCTAGAGTGTTCACACACATCACTACCTAAATATATCAACACAAGGATGAGGGGAGCATAGCAGAGGTTTCATGTCCACCAACACCACAACCTATTGATGTAATTATCATAAAAAATAATAATGAGATATTAGAAATACTTCTTCGCTCTCCACCTTCATCCTTAGTTATTCTAAAATTAGATAGTTCAACTAATACTTCAATCACTCATGTGCACACTATCACGAAACACATTGAAGCACACTCATGCAAACACACACATTAATCCTGTGAGGAGATGGTTGGATACACTCCAGACATGAGGTGGTGTTGAACAAATCCTGCTCTACACCTGCCAATGTAGCTTCAGAGTACCTTAGTAGACACATTTAGCTTCCCCAATATGCATTTGGATCCATAATGTACCTTGAAGCATCACCTTCTAATAGTTATGTCAAATTCGATAACTTTCAAGATTAGAGACTTCCAAAAACTTGCTATTTTGGGACTTGGTCCTACTCAATAAATCAGTCAATGCTCACTCACTAATTGCAATTGACCCAAGATCCTTTAGACATAACTAATTGGAGTCCTAAGCGTGTGATAGGAAGTTATCTCACTAATTTAGGATGAGTATATGATGAGAAATCACACTAAGAAGTTACAGGTGTAATCATGACTTTTTAGGAAGATGATAGTGAGCAGACATAGGTGACTTGCAGAGAACATATCTCACAATGTACTCCGTCAAATGATATGAAAATTGATAGCTGAAAACTAAACGATCTAAGCTACATATGCCAAGTTGAATCACATCAATTGGATAATTATTCGTAGAGAACTCCTCAAAACAAATTCACTAAAATGAACACTTAGAAGCAGACACCAGTAGATACCAAATGACTTACATAAACTTAATCAAATGTGTAATATTATGAATGTATGATACAAGTCAGATGATGTAGGCTTACTCATACATGTGTGGGCTTAGTGTACCCACAAGCTTGAAGCTCAATGTGTCCTTCTTCATGCTCTACTACCCATGACTAAAAGTCTCACTTTTTATAGATGTGTTCTTGATTTGAATTTTGAATTTGCTACCTAAAAGGGTGATCCTACCTTTTAGGATTCTAATTGATTTGATTCTAAATACTTGGTTGGTATGAAATGCAACTTGTAAAGTCAAGAGATTCACTCAAACATTTCCTTTTACATTTATCTTGAGTGTTAACTCATGGATTTTACAAGAGGTGTTCATATGTGACTTATGATAGTCACATCCAAGTTATGAAGTAAGCTTTTAATATTTGGTCAAGCATCAAGGCTTTTCAAATGTACCAACAGTTCCCCTCAAGCTTAAGATGCTTGAATCTTCATTCCATAGGTATCTCCTGCAAGCCAATCATTGATTTGAACCTGTTGAGTTTGCTTCCATCAAGTGATTTGGTCATCATGTACGCACATTGCATCTGTGTAGATACATAGGACAATTGTATCTCCTTGCTTGCAGTCTTTTCTCTAACAAAGTGATAATGAAATTCTATATGCTTATTCCTAGAATGGAAGATGGAATTAGCAACTAAATGTAATGAACTCATATTGTCTCCAAATATATATAGAGTGCCAAACTTCAATCCTAAATCTGTATAAAGGGTCCGCATTGCTTCCTAAGTTGCATTTGCCAATCTTTGTATTCAGCTTCAGTTGAGGGAAGTGCTACAGTAGGTTGTTTCTTGGAAGACCAAGAAATGGGCTTTGTACCTGCAAAAGATAGATATCCAGATGTACTCCTCCTATCATCTTTTGATCCTGCCCAATCTGCATCAATGAAAAGCTTTACACTTAAGTTAGATGTGTATGTGTGCTATAAACCTTCATTAATTGTTCCTTTTAAATACTTCAATATCCTTTTGGCTGCATCCATGTGAGGTTTCCTAGGAGTGTGCATGAATTGGCTAAGCACACTCACTCCATAGCAGATATATGCCCTAGTTAGGGTGGCATAGTTCAAGCTTCCAACTAGACTTTGGTAGCTTGTAATGTCTTCAATTGGTTCTCCTTCATGAGCACTTAACTTGTGATTGACCTCCATGGGAGCACCTGCAACCTTAGTGTCCTGCATTTTGAACTTTTCAATCATATCTTTAATGTACTTCCTTTGTGTAAGGAACATCCCTTGATCTGTATAGACATTCCAAGAAAGTAAGTGACCAATCCAAGTCACTTATCTTGAATTCTTCCGTCATTTGGGCTTTGATCTTCTTGATTCCATCTGCATCTTTACCTGTAAGAATGATATCATCTACATACACACATAAATATATAACTTCATAGTTATCCTTCTTAATGAAGAGTAAGAAACAACCTTTCTCAATTTGAATCCTTTGTCCTACAAGAATGCAATAAGTCTATGGTTCCAAGCTATAGGAGCTTGATTGAGTCCATAGAGCGCTTTCCTGAGTTTGCACACATACTCAGGATGTGATTTATCAATAAATCCAAGAGGTTGTGCCTTGTACACTTCCTCTCAAATCCAACCATTTAAGAATGCATTTTTTACATCCATTTGATAAATGTTCCAATTCCTTGAAGCAGCTATACTCATGAGAACTTTGATTGTTGGCATCTTTGCCACAAGAGAAGATGCCTCTTCATAATCAATTCCTTGGTTCTGATCAAACTTTTTGCCACAAGCTTGCTTTGCACCTATTTATTGAACCATCTGAATTCTTTTTTACCTTATAAATCCACCTAGATCCAATTATCTTCATGGATTGTTTCTTGGGAACTAGGTCTCGAGTCTAATTCTCTTGGAGTGCTTGTATCTCTTCCTCCATTGCTTTCTTCCACTCTGATTTCTTGTTTGCTTCTTCAAAGGTTTATGGCTCCTCTAAGTTGATATCCTAAGCAATATAGATTGAGTGTAGAGGTTCAAATTCATACCTTTCTGGCTTCTTCTTTTCCCTAGTTGATCTCCTTATTGTTTGTTGAGAGGATTCTGCAATATCCCTCAAATCTTGCATCTTCTCTTTACCTTTGTTGTTCCATACTTTGAAGTTCCTTCTTGGTTTCTTCTGATCATCATCAGAGTCACTTGAGTCTTCATATTGTTGATCATTTTGGAAAGTCCTCCTCAAGATCATAAGGTAGCTTGACTTTTCTGCAATCATCTTCAAACCACGAGTTGTTTTCATCAAAAACAACATCTCTACTAACAATGTACTTGGATTATACAACATGTACCCTTTTTTATTTAGATCATATGATTCCTATAAACACACATTTCTCTTCCTTAGGATCCAATTTACCTCTGATTTGTGATGGAACATGTGCATAAGCTATGCACCCAAATATTCTGCAATGATCTAGGCTAGGTCTCCTTCCATTCCAAGCTTCATATGGTTTCATCCCATCCAATGCTTTAGATGGGAGCCTTTTGATGAGATAAGTGGTTGTAGACACAGCCTATGCCCATAGATAGTTGGGTAATTTTTCTCATTAATCATGGACCTTGTTGCCTCCACAATGGTCCTATTCCTCCTTTCTGCTACTCCATTTTGTTCTGGAATATACCTGGTAATGATCTCTCTTTTGATGCCTTTAACTTGGAGATATGCATCAAACTCATGGAAGAAATATTCTCCCCCTCCATCTAACCTTAGCCTTTTCAAGGTTTTCCATGTTTGGTTTTCAACAAGAGCAAGATATTTTTTGAAACAATTGAACACTTCATCCTTATGCTTCATAAAATATAGTATAGTCCATCTACGACAATCATCAATGAATGATACATAGTACTTGGATCCTGAAATTGAAGGGTCTTTGCTAGGTCCCCAAACATCTGTGTGGACTAGCTCAAATAGATCACTATGAATGTAACCTTTCTTCATAAAGGATTGTCTATGAGACTTCCCAAATTGACATGCACTACACTTATATATCATGTGTTGCTTGGATATGTTTGGCAAACCAAGCACACTTTGATCCATGCATATTTGCTTCAAACTCCTTTCACCTATGTGAGCTAACCTTTTGTGCCACATATTTAATTATGGTAAAGTTTGTCCTCCATAATTTTTTTGAAGAGTGCTATATTTCTAGTATCTTGTAACTCAAACAAAGAGTCTACCTATCTTTTCTCCTTTTGTAATCCTCTTGAACCCTTGTTGGGGATATTCAACAAATGCTCCATTTCTTGTGAACCTTACCTGCAATAGTTTTTCTACAATTTGTCCAACACTTATCAAGTTCTTGGTTATGGTAGGTACATACAATACCTTACTGAGTAGATTCATATTTCCATCTGAAGTCTTCACATTTTCAATGTTTTCAACTCGATGCCTTGTGTCATCTCCTGTCTGTACCTCATGCTTGTTCCTTGGATCCTCCAAGTCAGATAATAATGTCACATTTCCTGCTACATGATTTGAACAACCAGAATCTATAAAGAACACATGCTCATCTACTTTACCTTGCCTCATGGTCATATTCATCAACAAAAGTGAGTCCTCTTGTGTTTGCTCTTCAGTGTAATTGTTGTATTCTCTTCTTCCTCTATACCCTCCTTGGTTATTGTATGCATGTATGTGTATGTGTGTGTATGTCTCTCTATGTGTGTGTGTATGCATATGTGTGTGTGTGTATATGTGTGTCTATGAGTGTATGCATGTGTATGTGTGTGGATGCATCATTATGTGTGTATGTGTCTGTGTGTATATGTGTGTGTATGTGTGTGAGCGTCTATGTGTGTGTATGTGTGTGCGCGTCTATGTGTATGTGTGTCTGTGTGTGTATGTGTGTGTATCTATGAGTATGTATGTGTTCATGTGTGTGTATGTGTCTATGTGTGTATATATATGTGTGTGTGTATGTATCTATGCATGTGCATTATGTATGCATGTAAGTATGTATGTACATTATATGCATATGCATATGCATTATGTATGCAAATGTATGCATGTATGTGTTTATGTGTGTATGTCTCTCTATGTGTGTGTATGCATATATGTGTGTGTATGTGTGTGTATATGTGTCTGTATGTGTGTATGCATGTGTATGTGTGTGTATGCATGTGTATGTGTGTATGTGTCTATGTGTGCATGTGTGTGTATATACTATATGTGTGTGTGTCTATGTGTATGTGTGTGTACCTATGAGTGTGTATGTGTTTATGTGTGTATGTGTCTATGTGTGTGTATGTGTTTATGTGTGTATGTGTATGCATGTATGTGTATGTGTGTGTATGTCTCTCTATGTGTGTGTGTGTATGCATATGTGTGTGTGTGTATATGTGTGTCTATGTGTGTATGCATGTGTATGTGTGTGGATGCATCATTATGTGTGTATGTGTCTGTGAGTGTATATGTGTGTGTATGTGTGTGAGCGTCTATGTGTGTGTATGTGTGTGCGCGTCTTGTGTATGTGTGTCTATGTGTGTATTTGTGTGTATGTGTGTGTGTGTCTGCGTATGTGTGTGTGTTTCTATGCGTGTATATATGTGTGTGTGAGTGTGTGTGTGCGCATACCTTGTGTATGTCTCGCTTCTCTCTCTCCCTCTCGCGCGCTGTATGTCTCTCTCTCTCTCTCTCTCTCGGTCTGTGTTCTTCCTCGCGTTCAAGGCCCGGCACAAATGTGCCGGGAGAATTGAATTTTTTTTTTTACATTCCAGAGCGTCGCATATGCGACGCTCTGCAGTTTGCCATCGTCGTTAACTGCGTCGCTAACCTGCGACGCTACTATCGACGCTTCCGGTTTAGCGTCGCTTATGCGACGCTATCGTCGCTTATGCGACGAGGCCCGTCCAAAAAAAAAAATCCGAAATTTTTACCGTCGCTTATGCGACGGTTTTCATTTTTTTCCCGATTCGGGGGCGTCGCTACGCCCCCCTTTTTCTTGTAGTGTTTGTTGCCCTTTCATCTAGCTTACCTCTTATTTGTGATGGTACATGAACATAAGCTAAACAACCAAAAACCTTGCAATGTCCAAGACTAGGTTTTCTTCCATGCCATGCTTCATAAGGAGTCATACCTTGAAGTGATTTGGATGGTAGTCGATTGACAAGGTACACTGCAGTTGAAATAGCTTCTGCCCATAGATAATGTGGCAACTTCTTCTCTTCAAGCATTGTTCGGGCTGATCCAACCAATGTCTTGTTTCTCCTCTCTGCAATTCCATTTAGTTGAGGAGAGTATCTGGTAGTCACTTCCCTTTTGATACCTTTATCCTGCAAGAACTCATCAAAATCTTTGGAGAAGTATTCTCCCCCTCCATCAGATCTGAGCTTCTTTAGTGATCTACCTGTATGATTCTCCACATGTGCAAGATACTTCTTGAAGCAATCAAACACTTCATTCTTACTCTTGATAAAGTATAGAACAGTCCATCTACTATGGTCGTCAATAAATGAGACATAATACCTTGATCCTGCCAATGAAGGTTCTTGACTTGGTCCCCATACATCTGTGTGTACTAAGTCCAATAAGTTGTTGTGGATGTAGCCTTTGTGGTTGAATGGTTGTCTTTGTGCCTTCCGAATCTGACATGCATCACACCTGTTGATCATGTGTTGCTTTGATATGTTCGGCAGTCCTAGAACACTTTGATCCCTGCATATATCCTTCAAGCTTCTTTCATTCACATGAGCAAGTCTCTTATGCCACACTTCAAGCTCACTTAGGGTTTGAAACCCAAAGTTGAATAGAGCTATGTTCCTGGTATCTCCTACTTCAAAAGTAAAGAGCCTACCATGCTTCTCACCTCGGGCTATCTTCTTGAAGCCTTGACATGGATCTTCCACAAAAGCTCCATGTTGGGTGAACCTAACTTGCAAGCCTTTTTCAACTATTTGGCCTACACTTATTAGGTTTTTAGTGATAGTGGGTACATAGAGAACCTTACTCAGAATGTTTGTCCTGCCATTGGAAGCTTTGACATTACCAATCTTCTCCACATTGTGCTTCGTGTCATCCCTTGTTTGCACTTCATGTCTATGCTTTGGACTTTCCAAATCAGATAGAAGAGCAATGTTGCCTGCAACATGATTCGAGCATCCTGAATCTATGTAGAACAAATGATCATCTTCTTTACCTTCTTTGTGGCTTAGATTCATAAGAAGTAATGAGTCTTCATGTGGTTGATCTTCTGAATAATTGTTGTGGTCCCTTCGATTATAGCTTCTATTGTTGTTGTTGAAGTTGTGTCCACCTCTGCCTCTATTGCTGCCATATCCACCTCTTCCACTTCCTTTCTGGGTCTTCCCATTGAACCAGCAATTCTGAGTGGTGTGGTTGGTCTTATTGCATATGGCACAAGGTTGAACATTCTGACCTTTGGCTTTGTCTTGCTTTGGTCCTTTCTTCTTCCCTTTCCACTTGCTCTTGCTTGCTAAGTTGGCTTGGGAAGTCTCTTCTTCATCTTCTTCCTTCTTCTTGCCTTTCTACGTCTTATCCTTCTTATCTGCATATAGAGCACTAGTTGAATTACCATGATAAGAGTTACCTTCCTTTATGCTATTGTTGGCTTCTTGATTGAAGAGTTGTCCAAGAAAGATGTTGAAGTCTGGAGTTTGCACATCCATGACGAGATCATAGGCCGTCGTGAAGGATTGCCATTGCTTATCACTTCGAATGCCGTTGAGAATTTGCCTCATGATGACCTCTTCTTTAATCAGCTCTCCAATGGATGCTAACTGATCCGCAACCTCCTTGACCTTGGTAACAAACTCTGTGATGGTTTGTTTAGGTGTCTTCTTCATTTGGTTGAACTCGTTCCAAAGATGATTCTTTCTTGCTTTGGTACTAGCAGAAAAGAAAGTCTCTAGGGCATCCCAAGTCTCTTGAGATGTCTTGCATCCTCTAATATGTGGTAATAGAAAGTCAGAGATAGAGTTTAGTATGTACGACCTTGCTTGAGCATCCCTTGCGCACCAAAGTGTGAGCTTATCTGTCTCCTCTTGTGTAGGTCCTCCTTTTGATCTTGGAATAGGCATAGCTTCATCACCTGCTACAATTCCATAAAGATTTCTACCTTGCAAATAGGCCTCCATTCTGATTTTCCAAGCCGCGTAGTTGTGTCGATCAAGCTTCTCGATCATTGAGGGAAAGCCGTCACCCATCTTGATCTAGCTCTGATACCACTGAAAGAACTTGGAGAAGCTTGTCGAAGGTAGAAAAGTGCGTTTCGAAGCGATGAAGTTTGGTCAAGCCAACCGGCACAAGACTAGCCCTTGAGCTTTTGGAGACTCAAATAGAACTTATAGGCATGCTATAAGTGCAAAGAAACACACTATGTACCTTGGAGCATCAAGGAGAATGAGTCGATACAAAACAGATAGGTTCGCGGGTCGACTAGCTCAAAAAACTTACTATCTATGGAAGAGACAATGAACTTCAAATGCCCATAGCGACCAGCGTGATTACAATTAGAAAAAATCCTTTTATGGGAGTGATACACATAGGGTTGAGTGTATGGAATGCACAAAAGTATAAGGAATAAGCAAAATATGCTATAGGAATGAATGCGACATTCACCGGTGGTACTTCCTATTTTTCAGGAATACGCAGAGATTGACCCTGAGGCAGAAAAACTAAGATTTCTCCAAATCTTCTGAACCAACTGCTTTGAACATTTATAGGCATAAACTAGACACTAATACCTTTCCAATGAGTCCTCTTGCACTCAAGTTGGAGCTCTGAGGAGAGAGCAGCAGCCTCTGCAAGATTACTGTTGGTGAAGAAGATGATGCAGAAAATTGAAGGAGCAAGACAATGATGGTCACAAGTGTATGTATATTGCTTCCATGTATAATACAAGTGATTTCAACTCCTTATATAGCCTCTAGGAGTGTTCCACGACTTTTACAACTTGAATTTGAATTCAAATGAAGGTGGGAATGGTTGTTGGAGGGAATCAATTCACTTCCCTACAATCTAGGAAAAGTGAAGATCTTGATTGATCTACTTTTAGGTGACTTGATTTGCTTGATTGAATGCAACTTCAACCACCAAAATTTCGTGGGATTTTGGCTCTCTACCTTTACATGTGTCAAGCTCAAGGCTTTTACAACGGTAAATGAGCCATCAAAATATTCTCAAAAAATACAATAAATGAGCATATGAAAAAGAACTCTCCAACGGATATTCTTTCAACGCGATAGCCTTTGATGTAGATCAAATCCACCTCAAGCATAGTGTAAGCTTGATGTTCCAACACACATAGGGAACTCCAAGAAGTGTATGTCAAATTTTCAGAAGAAATCCCTATAAAATAGTGATTTTCATCTCTAGAAACCATTGTAAATATCATTTCACCTTTTTTTAGCTCCATTTTTTGCAAGCCAAGGAGTCCTCGAGCTTGAGGGGCATTAGAAGTATCATCCTACCAATTTTTGTAATTTTTAGACTCCGTTTGAGCCTTCAAATAAGCCCTAGAACCTAATTTTTAACTAGACCGGACACTAGGTATGGACAGGGCCAAAACTAGTCCAAAAACTATAAAAAGATCTAGAAAGCTCATTTTTGGGGTTAGCTTGTGAGATAATAGAGCTTTTGTAAGAGAACTCTTTTGCAATTGAAGCTTTCCATTGTTCCTCTCTTTGATCTTACCTTGTGCACGTGTGTGTGTATGTGTGTGCATGTTTGTGTGCTTTCCCTCACGCACTTGTGCCTTCACTTGCTTGTGGTCTTCATACCGGTCCTCATGTCTCCACGGATTGACAAGTAAAGGAGGTGGTGCTTACGCTTGAGCTACAGGTACAGTTCTGAAAGTAAAGGCTATCGTCTGTATCATCCACAAACTAAACGCATTTTGGTTAGTCATGATGTTATTTTTGTGGAAGATCCTATTCAACCATTGCTTTATGTGAAGGAGACATCTGTTAGCTCCAACGACATGTATGATACTTTGCTCTCTCCTTTTATAGGTGGAAAGTCTAGTGTCTCAGCCTTTGCAGGTTTCATGTGATGATGTAGATCAATCCATTTCTGATGCAGATTTACATGATGCACTTGTTGATGAGAGAGTTGATATTGAGTAGGCAAAAACTATGCCAAAATGGCTGGTGCATACCTTGCATGATAGCAAATTAGATGCACCTCTATCATATCATACTTGGTCAGGCTCTCAAAGTGACTCTTTTGCATCAGATTTCTATGCTATTCTTGCCTCTAGTCTCTCTGATGAGACCGAATCTGTTTCGTTTGATGAAGCACAAAATTTTGAACATTGGATGGTTGCAATGCAATATGAATATGATGCTATCATGAAAAATGGTACCTGGTCTTTATGTGTCTTGCCTCCGGGAAAGAAGGCCGTTGGCACTAAGTGGGTATTGATTTTGATGAAACATTTGTTCATACTTGCCGCATGACTATTGATCGTAGCATCTATGCACTTGCAACTCATCATGGTTGGAATGTACATCAGTTGGATATTAAAATAGCATTTTTGAATGGTGACTTACATGAAGAAGTGTATTTTTTCAGCCTCGTGGCTTTGTGCAGAAAGGGCATAAAAACCAGGTGTGCAGGTTAAAGAAGGCATTATATAGTTTAAATCAAGCACCGCGTGCTTGGTATGAAAAGATACATGCCTATCTCATTGCACATGGTTTTGAGAACAGTCCAACTGAAAGCACTTTATATGTTAAGTGTGTTAATGATGTGCTTCTGATCATTGTGGTGTATGTTGATGACATGCTACTCACTGGTCCTCATGACATGCATATTGCTGATTTTACGGCTGATTTGCATGCCTCATTTGAGATGTCAGATTTGGGGCATTTGCATAACTATTTGGGCATTCAGTCTATGCAAGTTGATGGTGGAATGGCTTCATGTCAAACAAAATATATTGACACATTATTGGAGTGTTTTGGCCTTGAAGATTGTAAGCCTATTGCCACTCCTATGGAGGCAGGTTTACAACTGAGTCTTCATGATGCTGGAGATGCATTTGGTGTTGTTCTCTATGAGCAAGCTGTTAAATGCTTGATTTACTTATGCATTACTCGGCCAGATATTCAGTTTGCTATCTCACAGATGAGCACATTTATGCATTGCCCAAGTGTCAAGCATTGGCTGGTAGTTAAGCGCATCTTTCGCTACTTGAGTGGTACCTGGCTACTTGGCTTGTTTTATCCCAAGGGGGTGTTATCGGCCGCCAGATTGGAAGTTGTAAAACTGAATCTTTTGTTCGCACGCGTGAAAAGTTGTTACACTGGCAGTTGTAATATTTTATATAAAGCAATGAAAAGAGATGCTCAGTGACGACTCGTGGAATCACCAGACTGTCCGTCTGGGTGATTGTCTGAGCGTTGCTGTAGCGTTGTTTGTCTAATTTCTGAGTACTCTGAGTATACTGTGCATGTCCGTGTTTGTTGTCTATCGATCTCTGTTGCGCTTGTGAGTTTCATTTACATACGGTAGATCGTTGTACTATTGTCTGAGTAAGTCGTTTGCGAATCTCTATTGGGATTGTTGTGTTAGCTCGTGTATCGTGTTGTTATTCTTTCTTGAATAGTCTGCCAGTGTTTGGTGAAGTCTGTGTAGTTATGGTAGCTTTTCTAGTATTCGGCTTTGTATTGTGTTGTCTTCAGTATTGAGGTCTATGTTCGTACGGCAAAGATTAAGATATGGTAAGAGTCATCCTAAGTTGCGTACTGAATCTTCAAGCACTGTGTGTCTGTAACTGTTGAGTCCTTCTGTGTCTTTGGTTGAGTTTGACTATGAGCACTATTCGGTGAAGGTTGAACTACTGCTATTGTTAAATGTTACAGTCGTGTGTATTCGGAAAAAGGGTTTTGAAGTAATTCGGTATTACGATACTGATAGTCTGGTACAATGTGTTCGGTAAACTCTCAT
This sequence comes from Ceratopteris richardii, assembly GCA_020310875.1. Classification (NCBI taxonomy): domain Eukaryota; kingdom Viridiplantae; phylum Streptophyta; class Polypodiopsida; order Polypodiales; family Pteridaceae; genus Ceratopteris; species Ceratopteris richardii. Next base: position 145,656,947 of record CM035437.1, read on the forward strand.
AGAGCTAAAATGACGAACCGTAAAGAATGAGAATGAGATACCAATTCTTGATAACATCTTGAATGTTGGTATATTGTGTGTTGTGACGTAATTTTAAGAAAAAGCATAGGGCCTCTGTCTTTACAGACCCCTTCCACTCCCAAGAACCCAATAAATGTTTAAACGCGTTCCTGACTGTTAGTCTCGCGTTTAGACGTTTAACAGGGGGATGACTACTGCCAGATTTGCATGCTTTTTCTGATAGTGATTGGGCTGGTTGTTATGACAGTCGTGTGTCCACTAGTGGCTTTTGCTTCATGCTTGGTAGCTCATGTATATCTTGGTTGAGCAACAAGCAACCTACTATGGTTGCTTCTAGTTGTGAGGCTGAGTATAGGGTAGCTTTCACAGTGACTGTTGAGTGTGTGTGGCTCAGATGCCTTAAGGCTGATTTGGGTGTTGGTCAATTGTCTGCCACCACCATCTTCATTGACAGTTAGAGCACATTGGCAATTGCAAGGAACCATGTGTTCCAATAAATATTTAAACGCGTTTCTGACTGTTAGTCTCGCGTTTAGACGTTTAACATTGGCGCCATCTGTGGGAAGGTGGCAACAGATCAGATTATTGCAAATTGATTGTGGTAACGCGACTATAGATTGTAAATCGACAGTAATAATACACGAGTAGTACAAAAGATGATACATGCCGGTTACTCGATCCGGTGAAACGTATCCGAAGAACCGACAACCCTGGGTACCTAATTTGCTAAGAACGCCTCCAAGGAGGTAGAAGCACAGAAAGGTCTTACCCAGTTGTCAAGAAAGTGAAGAATGTCAGTAGTGATTCCGGTCATATCCCGGTGGAACGTACTACATCTCTGGCAGATTCTGGTGCAATTTCGGCACAGTCTGTCGAAGATATAGTAACTCCAGAATCTACCAGGATGCAGCATGAAGTTAGTTTAACACCATTAGGTAAATATTCGAATTTGTTTACGAAAAGAAACGTCTTGGCCAAAGAAACCAGTGAAGGAGAAGGAGCACTTTGTTTTGGTGAAGAATCGACACCTTCCGGTGTTATTTCGGTACAAGTTGCTGAGAATTCACAGTGTTCCGGGGACAGTTTACCATTTCTTGGTGAATCTGCAGTCCAATCACCGCTATTTGGAGTAAGCTTTCCTACATTTGATATCAAGAAGGAAGGTAGCGTGTTCGAAGCTGAGATCCGAAATATACTGAACAATATTATCGAGCCAGAGAGTGCACAGGCTGAAGATACAGATTCCGACGGTTCATATATTCAGCCTCGAGATACAGTAGATTGTCCCAATACCACCGTCAGCACGATGAGTGGGCAACAACAACAACAACAACAACAACAACAACAGTAGCAGCAACAGTTATTTCCACCCCGGCCGACTCCCACAGGAGTAACGTACACTAAATTCGGTGGATTTCTAGGAGATGACCCAGATGCTCATGTACGCACGTTTGAGATAAGTTATGCAGTGCTCAATCATCCACCTTATCCGGCATATAAAGCTATTGTCTTCCAGTCTACATTGGTTAATGAAGGAGTCAGATGGCTTACAGAATATGATATTAACCACTTCGGCACCTATGAAGCAGTAAGGGATGCATTTTTGCAGAGATTCAGGCTAAAGAAGAATCCAGCCAAAATTTTCGACTACCTACAAAATAATAGACAGAAGATAAATCAAACAGTGCATGAGTATGCCACTCTATTCAGAACTCATTTGAGGCAATTACCACCAGCACATGCTAACCTGCCGGATGACGTTATCACGCAATGGTTTATCAATGGATTGACTCTGCAACTTAAACAGATAATGATCATACGCTGTGTAGGAGCTATGACACTAGATGCAATTATCGCAATGGCTTTGCAGCTTGAAAACAAGGTTGGAGGATTTACAGAAGACTTGGAATGGTTAAAGGCAAATAAAAATATTGCAGAAGATCCGACCAGACAGATGTTCTGCACCACATGCAAGAATTCAGGGCACACTAGTTCCACTTGTGCACTTAATCAGTTGTTTTGCGCTATCTGCAACATGACCGGACATACCACCGAAAACTGTGCATACAACGCCAAAGTGCAGGGAACCGCAAGAGTGAATGCAATTATATAGGAACCAGGACAGCCAGCCAATCACTATGTACCTCCGCAAATGAGAAACAACCAGCAACAAGGTTATCAAAATTACAGAGGACAGAGAAATAATAACTACAATGCAAACCGCTGGCAGGCCGGACCAGCACAGGAAAATCCCAATTTTCCACCACCGCGCTGCCATTTTTGTGGTGAATTTGGTCACATTAGAAGATTTTGTAAGGATGTAGCTGAGTATGATCAGAGGAAGAAAGAACGTCACAACCCAATGACTAATATGGTACAAATCACACCAGTAGAAACGCAAGCTGCAGTAATTCAGACCCGATCTGGTAAGCAACTGCAACCAGCAGTAGAAGTATTTGAACCAGGCATACGTGAACAACAAAGGATGTATGATAAGGCCAGTCAATGGACCACCGCCGAACCTCCAGTGTTTCCAGATCCTATTCCGGTGACCCAGGCTCCGCTAACCAAGGAAGGAACACAAAAACAAGATTTTAATTCAGTAGCAGGCACTAATTCTCGGACGTCTTTGCATGGGATTACAAAGATATGAAAGGTCTGGACCCGCGCATCTATCAACACTAGGGTCATGCTGAAGCCGGAAGCAAAACCAATTAAGCAACCCAGCTACCGGATGAATCCGAACTATGCATCACAAGTAAAGGCAGAACTTGATAGGCTACTCAAAGTCGGATTCATTGTACCAGTAGAGCATGCTGAATGGATCTCACCAATTGTTATTGTGCCTAAAAAGAATAAGCAGCTATGAATATGTGTAGATTACCGGAAATTGAACGCAGCTACGGTGCCTGATCCATTTCCGCTACCTTTTCTTGACACGATGCTTGATAGAGTAGCAGGACATGAAATGTATTCATTCTTAGATGGATACAGTGGGTATAATCAAGTTAGAATGGCTGAACAGGATATACCAAAGACCGCTTTCATTACCAATTGGGGTGTTTTTGCTTGTATTGTTATGTGGTTTGGATTAAGAAATGCCCCCAGTACGTTCCAAAGGTGTATGTAGGAAATATTTTCTCCTTACCTTACCTCTTTTATGCAAGTATATCTTGATGATTTTTTGATTTTTGGTAAGATGATAGCATACATGTTCCATTTATGGTACTGCTTTGAAAAGTGTAGAGAATATAGACTCTGTTTGAACCCAAACAAATCTGTGTTTGCGGTTTCATGTGGAAAGCTACTTGGCCACATTGTATCTACACAGGGTATACAGGTGGATCCAGATAAAATCACAGCTATGTTAGAAGCACCTATACCCACTACACCTAAGGAAGTAATGCGCTTCATGGGCCAAGTAAGATGGCATGGCCGACACTTACGGTGGCTTGCTCATTTGGCAATACCACTGCACCGATTGATAACCAAGACTCCTCGACAATTTGAGTGGACTCAGGAATGTCAAATTGCTTTTGATCGTCTAAAGGGATTACTAACACAGGTTCCAATCTTACAACCTCTTGACTGGGATCACCCATTTCATGTATTTGTTGATGCTTCAGATATAGCAATTGGAAGCGTATTAATGCAACAAACGAATAAGTGGTTCAGACCAATATACTATGCAAGTCGAAGGATTGCCCTTGCGGAAAAGAATTACTCTGTAACTGAAAGGGAATGTCTAGGTTTAGTATACTCTGTCAAGAAGTTCAGGCATTATTTACTTGGCCGCAAATTTACTTTTCAAGTAGATCATGCTGCACTTGTCTATCTGGTTCGGCAACAGCACTTAGGTGGCCGATTAGCGCGATGGGTTCTGCTTTTACAAGAATTTGATTACGAAGTTATTCATCAGCCTGGCACTTCACATGCCTTAGCAGATTTCCTTTCTCGCTTAGATTTCGGTGAAGCTCCGGTCGGTGTAGATGACACAACACCGGCAATTTATGTTTCTGAACCGACTAATGATGAAATTGCAGACCCACCTATGCCATCTACATACTATGATCAGATATTGACCTTTCTTATTGATGGATGCCTCCCTTCTCAGACTTCTACTACAATACGCAGGAAAATTGCAGTTTTCAGCTGCCGATTTCGGTTGATTGCTGGGGAATTATACTATATGGATCACACTAGAGTTTTACTTCGTTGTATTCAACCACATGAAGTTAACTTAGTCATTACTTTGGCTCACTCAATTCCTTCTGGTGGCCATTTTGCAACAGATTTAACGCACGAGAAAAGTCTGCAAAGCGGACTTTGGTGGCCTACTATATACAAGGATGTATCACAGTTTGTCAAACAATGTGATAGTTGTCAGAGATCTGGACAGCCCCTGCAACGTCATCTTTTCCCTCTACAACGTGTCTTGCCATTAGAGCCTTTTCAGAAGTGGGGTCTAGACTTTATCGGACCTATTACACCACCAGCAATACTCAGCAATAATCTTTATATTATAACCTGTACAGACTATGCAACCAGATGGGCAGAAGCATGGGCTTTAAAATCTACCATAGCTATTTCGGTGGCAAAGTGCCTAATGAAAGATGTCTTTCCGCGTTTTGGATTACCTTTAGAGCTTGTTACAGATCAAGGCACTCATTTTGTCAACAATTTAATGAAAGTACTTACACATTCTTTTCAGATCACGCATAAGTTCAGTTCACCATATTATCCTCGTGCAAATGGTTTGGCTGAGAGTATGAACAAGACCCTTTTGAATATGCTTCGAAAACTCATTCTGGAAGCACCGGAAAGATGGGACCAACTGTTACTTACAGTCCTATAGGCATACCGAACTACCTACAAGGTAGCAACAGGACTAACACCTTTCAAACTAGCTTATGGACTAGAAGCCATAGCACCAATGGAGATTGTTGTGCCAAGTCTACGCGTAGCTCTCACTCAAAAATTGATACTAGAAGATTCTTTATCATTTCAGCTAGATACACTCAGAGAACTGGATGAGCATCGTTGGACAAGTTTTCTGACTATCCAGGAAGTTCAGTTAAGACAAGCTTGAACACATGATCGATATCTAAGGACTCCAGTTTTTACGGTGGGGCAACTTGTACTCTTTTACAATGCAAAGTGAAATCGCTCTGCTAGCAAATTCAAGATATGATGGTTTAGTCCCTATCCGATTTCTGAATAGGTGGGCCCAGCCACTTTTTGGTTGACTACTTTGACCGAAATTCCTCTTTCGAAAGTCATCAACGGTTCGAAGCTACGGTCGTATCAACAAACATCTAACCCGCAATGAAACGTTTCGCGATTGGCCGCGTCTTTTGGCGTCCTCTTTTCTTTCCTTTTCTCTTCTTTTCTTTTCTTTTTTTGCGTGCTTAATAAAATAAGTCTGTAAATATCCGCGTTTTGATACCTAATTATGTCAACAGCCGCCCTGCCCTTTCCAGCTACTAATACATGCACACCAAAGTTAAGAAGTTATCATCTCAACGTCGCATGATGATTAGTGATTTTTAATTGCTCTCCACTGCAGCGCATCTACTTAACCTTCTCCATTTCGCCAAAAACCGCTATTGTGCTTGCGTGATTTGTGTGACTGTGTATACCCTGTGTGTTTGTGTTTTGTGCTTGCCGTCATCGTTTGCGCCATGGAAGCTCTGGCAAACTATGCTGCTTTCCGTGACGGACTCCCTACCGAGGTAGGAGAGTTTATGCGCATACGTGGGTTGGCCAATTTTGCTGAACTACCGTGGCATTCAATGGAATCCCACCTGTTTTTTGCTCAGATCATCGCTGCTATCGCCAAAACACCTGCCAACGAGCAAAGTTGGGCTATCACTTCCCTACCCTCCCGAACCGTAATCACCTTCCAAACTTTTGTTGATTCGTTTCGACTCCCTTCGCAAGGTCGAGAGAATGGCCCGAATCTGCCATTAGCCACCATGAATCAGTTATTCCCTAGGTATTCATCCAACGAATACGCGATCCTATGTTGACCGGAACCTGAGAGATCCGCCCTTCAGTTCTTAGTAGCTATCGTGAACCTACAGAAACGTACTTATGGAATATCGCGTCCATTCTACTCCGCCATTGATTTAGCTGCTAGAGAACCAATAAATTTTGCATCCTACTTCTTCCACCGCATTCACAAGGAATGCGTTTCAATAATTAAACATGTAAACAAAGGAGGGATGCCAAGGTCCAGATTGCCGCACATTATTTCTTTCCTTTTTCCGGCCATTCTTGTAGCACAACCACCACCTAGAGGCCCGGTCCTGCGCCATGAAGATTCTATGCAATTATTGGAGGACGATGAAGAAGACGAAGAGGAACTCAATCAACTCTTCCGGCGAAAAAGAATTAGAATCAGTTCCTCTGAAAGTGAAGCACAGGGGTCAACCGAAAAAAACAAAGAAGATGACAAGGAAGAAGAAAAACAGGACAAAGAAACTTTCCATGACACCGCAACGTCTATGCAGCACGAATCATCTTCACAGTCTTTAGAAGGACAACAAGAAGAGGATGATCCCATTGAATCTGACACAAGCTCATCACAAGGAGCATCATTGCAACAATCAGAGCACGAAAAGCAAAGAGATGAAGAAGATATAATCAAAGAAGTCTTGAGGAACTGCTTAAAGCAGTAGAGTCCACAGCTGCCGACACCGCTGATACACAACAAACCACAGAAAAGGTAACAGAATCTCACTCTGTTTTTCCCACTCCCCCACCGGAACCTCCACTCAACCTAGTTATCCGTACTCCACCCATTCTTCCCGAAGAACCCACTGCCTCTTCTTCCTCATCCCCAAACTACTCTCCACCGAACTCCTAGCAGCTACTCACCGCATCCTCATCTCAACCACGTCCTCATCTTCCACTTCCTTCGATTCCCATGATCTCTGAGCTTGCAAATATGGGTCAATTGCTAACTCAGCTGTCACAGCAATTACCAGTACAGATGAAACAGTTCACTGATAGCATCCGAGAAGAATTCCAACATAAAGTGGATGTGCTGGAGGCAGATATTAGTCCTCTACAAGAAGAATTGGTGGTGTCTAAGGCAGAAAATCAAGCCCTACAAGAACAACTAAAGGAGTTACAATCCCGAATGGCCGAACAGGTAGAAATTACAACTCAAAGGGATGCGGCATTGGCTGAGCTTAGAAAGAAAGACGAGTTACTAAATGATGCAAATACAGAACTCATCCAGTTGAAGCAAGAGATACAGGACAAAGAAGATGCAAGAATCACTTTAGGAAATCTGCTCGAAGAAACCAGAGTTCAACTAGACGAAGTGGTACAAAAAGGCCAAGAACAACACGATCTGGCTATGAAAAAAGTTGAAGAACTCCAGAAATGCAAAATAGATTTTGTAGACGTAAACAACATTCTAAAACGAAAATTGACCGAGGAAGCTCAAGGACTAAAGGTAATAGCAGATCTTCGCAGAGAAAGAGATGCTTACTCAAGAACAATTCAATTCCAAAATCAGTAGATCGACAGAAAAGATAACCAGCTCGATGATCAGAAGGAAAGAATAATCAAGATGGAAAAACAGGTGCAAGAAATGAAAGTATCCAGAGATGCGGCCTTATCAAACGATTTCTACCTACAAGAGGCTTTTCTGCAAACGCAAGCAGAAATTTTGCTGACCGAAGCTATAGCTTTAAGTTCTGTAAGAGTAGATGCACAACTAGTAGAACCGGATACTCTCAAACAGCTGTTAGAAACTTTAAAGAAGAAAATCGCTCGAGCCTTTAGATTAGCCAGAAACATGTATTTAGACGAAGTTATAGAAGAACAGTAATTTTGTAAAACCTGCGGGTTCGAGTCCACCGTGCGCGCTAGAGTGTTATCGGCCGCCGGATTGGAATTTGTAAAACTGAATCTTTTGTTCGCACGCGTGAAAAGTTGTTACACTGGCAGTTGTAATATTTTATATAAAGCAATGAAAAGAGATGCTCAGTGACAACTCGTGGAATCACCAGACTGTCCGTCTGGATGATTGTCTGAGCGTTGTAGCGTTGTTTGTCTAATTTCTGAATACTCTGAGTATACTGTGCATGTCCGTGTTTGTTGTCTATCGATCTCTGTTGCGCTTGTGAGTTTCATTTACATATGGTAGATCGTTGTACTGTTGTCTGAGTAAGTTGTTTGCGAATCTCTATTGGGATTGTTGTGTTAGTTCGCGTATCGTGTTGTTATTCTTTCTTGAATAGTCTGCCAGTGTTTGGTGAAGTCTGTGTAGTTATGGTAGCTTTTCTGGTATTCAGGTTTGTATTGTTTTGTCTTTAGTATTGAGGTCTATGTTCGTACGACAAAGATTAAGCTATGGTAAGAGTCATCCTAAGTTGTGTACTGAATCTTCAAGCACTGTGTGTCTGTAACTGTTGAGTCCTTCTGTGTCTTCGGTTGAGTTTGACTATGAGCACTGTTTGGTGAAGGTTGAACTACTGCTATTGTTAAATGTTACAGTCGTGTGTATTCGGAAAAAGGGTTTTGAAGTAATTCGGTATTACGATACTGATAGTCTGGTACAATGTGTTCGGTAGACTCTCATAGAGTTAAAATGACGAACCATAAAGAATGAGAATGAGATACCAATTCTTGATAACATCTTGAATGTTGGTATATTGTGTGTTGTGACGTAATTTTAAGAAAAAGCATAGGGCCTCTGTCTTTACAGACCCCTTCCACTCCCAAGAACCCAATAAATGTTTAAACGCGTTTCTGACTGTTAGTCTCACGTTTAGACGTTTAATAGGGGGATGACTACTGCCAGATTTGAATGCTTTTTCTGATAGTGATTGGGCTGGTTGTTATGACAGTCGTGTGTCCACTAGTGGCTTTTGCTTCCTGCTTGGTAGCTCATGTATATCTTGGTTGAGCAACAAGCAACCTACTATGGTTGCTTCTAGTTGTGAGGCTGAGTATAGGGCAGCTTTCACAGTGACTGTTGAGTGTGTGTGGCTCAGATGCCTTAAGGCTGATTTGGGTGTTGGTCAATTGTCTGCCACCAGCATCTTCATTGACAGTCAGAGCACATTGGCAATTGCAAGGAACCATGTGTTCCATGCTCGCACTAAGCACATTGAGGTGCATTATCATTATGACAGGGAGAGGTTCTCTGTTGGGGAGATCATCTTGGCATATGTGCCCATGCAGAAGAACATTCTAGAACTTTTTATGAAGGCTCTACCTAGGGAGAAGTTTGAATCTTTCCGCAAAGCTTTGGTCTTACTTCCTTTTGTGGATTGATTCCACATAGTTTGGCACTTCCTTATACATGAGTGCAAGATCCTTTTTCAATGCATCACTCCCAAGGGGGGTTTTTTGATATATTTAGGTAGTGATGTATGTGAACACTCTAGGACTGCCGAGGCACTCTTTTCCCTCTTTAGGAGGTTTTTTCCCCGAGCTTGTATATATGTCTATTGCCCTAACGGGCTACATATCTTTGTACATTCTAGTGGTAATACAATCAGCATTTTGTATTGTGCTCCAACCTTCTTTTTCTTCCTTGTGCTATTTGCATGCTTCCGCAGATGTCTAACTCCAACACTATTACCAACTTGTTCTTAGTTGGTGTGAAGTAGGATTTTGCAACACCACTTCATCTCTAGAATCTATTCATCATCTCCTTCAACATTGAATACTTGTTACAAAAATTCTTGGTCATTCACAAGAAGTCTGCCCCATACCACCCACAAGCAAAAGGACAAATGGAAATCACAAATAAGATCCTTTGTACTATTCTAACAAGGTTGCTGAACAATAGATGTTAGTGCAATTAGCTAGTCTAAGACCTTTACTAGAACCTTAGGACTACACACCCATATGTCTCACTTACATAGAACCTCATGCTTGTTAAGCATTCATTGTATTTACCTTGGATAAATGTAAAAGTCAAAAGTGAGTGAGGAATCTCGTAGTACTAGGGACTCGAGATTGGTGCAAATGGACATGCACCTAAGGGAAAAGCTCAACATGTGTTTATACATAATTTGATGTGTACTTTAAATGCAAGGTTAAACAAAATGGTGCAAAACTAAAAGTAAAAGTTTATTCATAGTCTATTTTTGAAAAAAAAACTTGGTTTGCCAATAAAATCCCATTCTTCATCCTAAACTTGAAAAAATAATTCATCCTGAAAAAACTCATGAAAAATATAACTGTTAGCACACTTAAACCAAATATAGCAATCCAAGATAAGACTTCTTGATAATCCATCTGTAACAACCAAAGTAATATTCAGTCAAATTTTGTAGCTTTCATAATATTCCATTGAAATATCCAATCATCTATTCTTGCTTGACCTGCATTAAACCACTCAAAACATTGATTAGAAAAGCAATATTTGCATCATTAATAAAATTCATAATTTTACTTTTTATTAAGAAAGAAAGTAAAAAGAATTCCCATATAAATACCTTTTTGATGAGGAAGTAGGTTATAACTCCCATTCATATCATATTTTTTTTTATAAGGGAGAAAAATAAAAAACTCCCATCATATCATATCTTTTTTGATAAGGGAGAAAGATAATAAACTCCCATCATATCATATCTTTTTTGATAAGGGAGAAAGATAATAAACTCCCATCATATCATATCTTTTTTGATAAGGGAGAAAGATAATAAACTCCCCTCATATCATATCTTTTTTGATTAAGGAGAAAGATAATAAACTCCCATCATATCATATCTTTTTTGATAAGGGAGAAAGATAATAAACTCCCCTCATATCATTTTATAAGGGAGAAAGATAATAAACTCCCATCATATCATACTCATTTATAAACATAAATTCAAACATACATTACCTGAGATTGCCGTACCGTTGTTTCACGTCGGGTTCAAACGTGGGAGCGATTCGTGACGACTGGTGGATCAATTCAATCGTCTCGCTAACGGTGCACACAGGGTGCTTGAAGCAAGCTCAAGTAAAGTGGGAACTCAAAGAAATAAGTAAGGTTCAGTTGGAAAATATAATCCAGAATCAAGAACTTTAGAATCACATTTATAATTCAAGTCATTCTTTGAAAACTTCAAAATATTTTAAAAGAACATACGAATTCAATTCAATCATTCACTTCATTATGTTTGGTTGAACACTTCATCATTTCTTAATATTTTTGACTCATAAAAAGTAATCAGGTTCAAATGTGACGACTTATCATATAAATAAGACTTGGGAAATTCTTATTATAAATAGGATGAACTTGCAAATCAAAATTCAATCACACTTGTCCAAACCAAGTCTTTTTCTTATTCAAAGGCCATACTAAGGCAATAACTATCTTGATCACTTCAAGATTAAAAGGAAATCATGAGCATTTCAAATGTTTCTCATTTGTCTATAACCGTTCCTCGCGTTTGAAATCCTTATCGTTCTTTTGGAAGAAAATGAAGTAAGTTTTCGTTCATATGTCTATCTCGAGTCCTAAAGGCTACTCGAAATCAATGCAAACCATCAAGTTATATATATATAAAAGGAAAAAAAAATAATTAATTTACTACTTTGTATTTTTAGTGTATGTCAATATAAGGAACGAAGAAAAACCAAATTCGACTTTATTGATTTCCCTTTATCTAAACAAAGTTCATTTCATTAGTAAAGGTTTATTGTCAAATAGAAATTCGAAATTCTATTAAAATGATATTATGTGTCTCAAATCAAATAATTCATAAGTTTGCATAAGATAGATTAGCACAACAGAAAACAGGAGCTTGAAGCAATTTATGAGATCATATACCATAGGAAAACAGGAGCTTGAAGCAATTTGTGAGATCATATACCATAGGAAAAACAAATCAAATGTCTATGATGTTTTTAGCGGTTTCAATCTATAACATCTTCTATGCCTTTTTCATGTATATTAGCCATTCTATGCAAAAGATAAACCGTCTCAAAAGCAATCGCTTATATTCAACATATATATCTGGTTTGACTTCGTGCACATCTGATAATGACTAAGATTTTAAACATTTCGCAATAATCATATCAACACAAAGCATCATAGTCTCTTAGGATGGCACAGCTATGAAGATCAGACCATCATGAAAGTGGTTCGTTTCAACATCTATCACAGATCAGAATAATTATTGTACTTTATGAATAAAGAATATGAACGTTTATTGAATCGGTAATTTTCGTGAAGCATGAATAATAAAAACTCTGCTATGTATGAGTTTTAAGCTCATGACCTTACAGAGCAAAGTGGCCAACAATTTAAATCTCCGCTCTCATCTGCAGGAACCGAAAACATCTACACACAAGTAAATGGTCACATCCGCTTAAAACTCACTAGAAAACATATGTTGAAGCATCTCTTACGTTATGCTAAATCTTTATAGAAGAGTTCAATCAAGCTTCGCTACTAGAATCTTATCATTTATCATAGTTCACGCACACAGAATAATATGGCAATCAAGCAATCCTTAAACAGTGACAATCAACGCACAAACAGAGAGCATAGTCATTTCTTCAGTTCTTCCAAAGATCTCGCATACAGCAATAGGCTCCATCTTCTTCTCTGGATTTCTAGCAAGTTATCTGTACAGCATAGAAGTAGCCAAGCAACAAGCAGAAACTTTCAAACTCAATTCAACTAATCTAGCATGCTTGAGTGCATCATGCTTCAGGCTCACATTCTTAATAATGACAGGCATATGCATTGTGGGTATCGTCTTGACAGTAGTCGTATCGATTCCTATACAGAACAATATCAATAAACCTTTTTCGCAGATAATTTCAACATTCTAAGATTAAGAGGAAGCACGCGCATGTATTTGGGAAAAAATCTTTCATCTTAACGTCCAGTGATAATTTCTTTCGGATCATGAGGGCATAGATTCAAAGCATAATAGTCAACCTGTCAATTGTAGACTTTTTGTAATGCCAGATAATGAGGACGCCATCAGATAACAACAGTGATTAGATCATCATTCAGTTATCAATTAATTCTTAGAGAATTAAGAAAATAGTAAAAAAAATACGTGCCAAATAGCAGACAGCATCTCTTCCGTAAATTCCTCTTCAGAATTTCATCTCCCTGAAACAACGTTCCTCCACGCCTTCCTCCTGAAGCTTTCTTCTCATCCACGACACTGATGATCTGTCTTGAGCAGAAGAAGAGCGGAAGACCGGCCAACCCCCTCTTCAGTGGAAGGTTAAACTCAATTCCCTAGACTTGTGCAGACCCCCTTTTTCATCTACCAAGTGCTGACGTACAATTCTCTTCTCAAACAATGGCCGATCATCTCCAAATTTTGTAGCCTTTTCAATCAGATTGCCAGGAAAGTCCTCGTGTGTTGGCCTCTGAACTTCAGATATTCGTCACCAGTCCTCTTCACAGCGAATCGATTCATCCTTCTCTGTTTTGTCCTCACCATGCGCGACTTCTCCTCCCTATTTTTCTTCTTCTTGGAGGCATCATTATGTGTTGATTCAGCAGCGCACATGATTGCTTTCCTTCATAGCTCTCCTCATTATTTCCAGATGATTATGATCCCCAGAGCTTGCCAGATCAATAGCAGACGTTGGCCTCTTCCAGCGTTCGTGTCTGTCCTCATTTGTATCCTTCAGCCGCCAGAGATCTCCGCATGCGCCTATCATGCATATGATGCCACCAAATCCCCACCTTCTTTCGTTCTCACACACACAAATATATGCATGCACCTAACGACATACAACCGCACCCCCACGCATTCCCAAGCACCCCCACACACTCATGCCCCCTTTCTATTCCTCTCTTCCTTTATCGGTGCAAGATTTGGATCCCCATGACGAGCACCCAAGTTGTATGCGGAAGGTTTAGCTACGACTAGCCATCCAAAGTGCAAGCACTATGGTATACTGTTCTAGATTGTCAAGGAAATTCCCAATACCCAATCATTGTTATGGAAGGGAGATCTAATTCCCTTGCCATTTATTATACACCAACTCTTGCTAGGAGAAGCATACAGGTCTTAATTAAACCTTTGCATGTTTAGGATTCCATATGACCCCAATATCTCTTTTCCATAATCTTAATAAAAATTGAATGGTGAGCATCTTGCAATTCCTCATAAATAATCCTTCCCCCTAATTCCCCAAGTCATTGGTGCTGCCTCTCCCACTAAGCTTGCAAAGTCGATATGAACATGGGGAGTTATGAATGGCATAAGAAAAGACGATAAGAAGGGGGGAGTTGTACATAAAACAAACTGCTACTCTAAATACACTCCGAACTCACCCCTTCTCTGTTAAATGTCAACGAGTCACGTCATGCACCACGTATAGTGTGCCCACATCTTTACATTCTCATTAGTAACCCCAAGTTGTTGCTGCTACCCATAGCTTAACTCCCATTAAGTAAAATCATGTCCAATGAATATAGAAATGGTATCAGCCGATTGGAAAGATTTAAAATAATGCTATTCACCCCCAACATCCATTGCGCTGTAGTATATCAGATCCAAAGGTTTAGAGTCAAAACAAAAAGATGGTTTATCATTCGCTCCATTCCTAATTGTATGCTATGACCTTGGTGTCCGGGATAACCAGCTAATACAATTGTCATTAATGCATAGTTCCCATTTAAATTCACATACACTGGGCACGACCCTCCTCCTCTGAAATTCGATGTCCTTGTTGAAGGTTCAATCAAAACCTGGTATCTTATGCAGAAGTTCTTGCAGATTAACTCATCATTTCAATTACCTGAGTTTTCCATCCATCAAGAATCTTTTTATCACCTTGTTGGCATTTGAATCTTTGAAACGATTGTTACATGAGAAACGCCATATATGTATGCAGCACAAAACCAAATGAACGAGCCTAATAAGGGATTATGGCAGAGCCTGCTCAACAAACACAAGTATGCATTGGACAACCTATGGCATCTGCGACATCGCACCCCACATCGACAAGACTCCTTGTTCACACAAAAACATTATCCCTCTTTGTAGGGATGATTGACACACTTGCTTGTATGTGGTAACATGCTTTTACAAGACGAATTGAAACAGCTAGTCTGTAATATCATGCGGAAGCTAGATTCAGAGAGGTCGCAAGTCACTTACTCATTTCACATCCTTTCCATTTCGTCTGTGAACTCTAACACCGATGAGACTGCAAATACAGAGGAATCTTCGATGTTCCTGTCCATCACTCCGACTTGACCTCGTACTACATCCAAGGGCATCTGGAGAATGATATTTTCTCGGCTAGTCCATAATACTGGTTGCCATTCGGCTTCTAGAATCTGTTCCCACTTCTCCGATATGATGCAATTGCACGAGAAGAAATGAAAGCTTCTCCCTTCAAGCGCGGTCCTTCCTTTCCAACGCTCTCCCTTCTCCTTCCCTTGCACACAGTTGCCCCTCCTTCCAGTTGCCCAGAACCCAAAAAAAAAATTGCAAGGCCGTTGTCTTCACCCCCGGATGTTACTCCTCGTTAATTCCCAAATTGTTGAAGCTCCCTCTGTTTTGATGATGCTCACAGACACCCTTTCCTCCGACAGAGAGCAACCCCCCCTTCTTCGTGGTAGAAGAAAAAAACAGCAGCTGCCTCCGAACGAGCGAGAGAGAGCCCCATTCTGATGCGGCTGGAGATAAAAGCCCCCCTCCTTTTCTTGCCTTTTCAGCCACTGCGAACCACCATAGAACAAAGTTTCTTTGAAAATACAAAACAGAGACTGGCCAGAATAACCGATCCCAAACCTCTTTTCAGATTTCCCTTTCTCTTAACTTGGCGAGTCGATTCTGTTTCCCTTAAGTTCTTACAAGTCACCTTCTCCCCTTTTACTGATAGAGACTCCCCCTGTCGCTTTTACTCAACCACAATGGCAACCCCCGTAGAGTCCATGTCCTCTCTTCATCCACAGGCTCGAATCCTCCTTGTGTTGCTCCTTTTCTGCATCTTTCTCTTGCTTGGAGAAGAACTAGCGGAAATGTTCCTCCCCCCTTCTTTGTTGTCCTTCACGGGAGAGACCCATGTCGTTCTCTGTTCTCCTCCTGCAACCCTCAAAAACCACCATAAAAGAAGAAGACAAAAATGATTTTCCCCTCATCTTTTCTCCTTGCGTGCATGAGCGTAGAGGCCGACAACTATGGCAGATGTACGTGCTTGTCAGACTGTAGCTGTCATACCTACCACACATCACAGGCTAGAGGTTCATAATAGTCCCCTTTTCTCTCGTATGATGCCCCAAAATAGAAGGCTGTGAGCATAACTCCTCACATATCTCAGCTACTTGTCTTAATGACAAACCAAACAACTGCGTATGGAGAAAAACGTGAAATCACTACTTTTGTGATGAGAAAATAATCTGAAATCTTTGTTCCATTAAGGATCTATACAGTTAATGAAGTGCAAACCCTTCAGCCTCTAGAAGCACTATGTGATCTTCCTTTTCATGATCTCTCCTTCTGATCTGGATGTCTGCTGTCTCAAAACACCTCTTAGATGCACACTCTCAGTCCTTTTAACAATTTTTTTGACCTTCTTTTTTATATGAATGTCATTATGCATGCGCAACAAGCTAACCCCCTCTTCCTTATATAGATCTATTCTTGGAATGCAGACTTTCCTCCTCTGTGTTATCTTTCGGTCTTTCTACAGAGGTCAAGCGTGCCCAACATGATGCCTCCCCTTTGACACCTTCTCGATGAATGCAGGCCTCCTGAATCCAAATGCCTACTGCTATCAATGCTCAAAAACCTCTGCCCTCGTCCGTTGATCCATCAGCCACACCAAGCAACCCTCAATATCTGTCGAGAAGAAGACAAAAAATAAATCCCTTCTTCAACACCCAAATGACGAAACCCCCTCTTGTTGTTGTCTATGAGCGGGAGGACCCCAGAGGATGTGTGTAATGCTCCTCTACAGACCACCAGAAGAGATTTCCTCCCCTTCAAAGTTATCAATTAGCTAGAGTGGAAAATTCGGAGCATGTCCCCTCAAAACAATAGAAGTTTCTTTCTCTTGTTCTCTGCACGCACTGAAGAGAATCCCCTTCTTTGACAATTATGATGCCCCAAAAAACAACCCCACTAAACTCCTCTTCTCCATGAGCTCTTCTTGGACACCTGCACAGACGACAACACCCCCAGCTCATTCTCACTCACATAAAGAGCAGCCACCCTGAATGCCGCTCCCCATTCTCTTCTTCTCTACCACCACTTTGACGACAACCCCCTTCATTAACTGCACAAAATAAAAAAACAAAAGGAAAAAACTAAAAAATCCTCCGCTCCTTTACTGACAGCCACTTCTGCTACTCTTTCATGCACACCTTCTCATGCTCGCCCTCCTGTACAGAAGCAGAAAAAGAACACACAAGCACAGCCGTGTCCTCCTCTCTCTTCGATCCACCTGCACGGGACAAGAAGAAGGCCCCCTAAAAACACAGCAACCCTTGACTATATTGGCGACCGATGCCCCAGCACGCGGAAAGAAGCAGGAGCCCCCCCAATTACTTCCTTTTGGTACCCCTCTTCCAAGAGGAATTAATCCCCTTCTACTCCACTTCCATCTCCTTTAAATCTCCTACACATTCATAAAAACAAAATCCCCAAGAATATTTGGTGAAACACATATTTTTCTTTGAAAAACAAAATCCCCACCAAGGTTATGTCACACATAAATCCAAGCAAGATCAGACGATTTCTAGGTCAACATATTCCCCTCTTCTGCTTGCGAATTCGTCCCCGACGAGCCAATTAGCACTTGCACTCAAACCATTCAAGTCATCGACAATACATCAATGCACCTTCACATACCTCATACTTATTCTATCTCTTTCCACTGGCGTACCTGCATCCATACTCAACCAACATCCATTAGTCATCATAAACCAACCACTTCACTTACCAACTTTGTCCATTTTGTCGCATCTTCATCGCCATGTCCACCTGTCTACAAACTCATCAAAATATTAGAACCTTTCTTCATCAAATCATAATAACAACTACAACCGAAATGGAAAGAGCAAACACACATCAAGAAATCACATCCCACATCCTCGTCACACATGCAAGCTCGTCACATCCCATATGCATACAAGCAGAAGACATTTCCACATTCCCTCTCATCACTCTTCTCGACTGTTCATTCAACACGTCACGAATCTCTATTCCACATGCATACTCAACACACTTTCTACACACACCATCAAAAACCATTCCCCAGTTTCGTTTTTTATACTCTTCCCGGTCACACGATCGTTTTGTTGATTCCTTTTTCTCATTTCTAACCGAGTTCTCTTGTCAATTTTTTTATTCCCTTTTTACCTAGGGTTTCCACTACCCAATTTAATTTTCATCGACTCTTTGCTTTTTTTTTGCTTTTCAAATAAATTCCATGCTAAATAAGTCATCGCCACACCTCCTGAATTGATGGACACGTGGCAAAGATTACTCAAGCTTAACACGAGCTCACTCTGACAAGATCGCTCATCGTCGACATGCTTCAGGACATCGCAAGTAGTTGCACAACCTAAGAACCAAAATGAGCACCTCCCAAGAGTTTGCAGACGAACAAAGCCACTAGCACGCTTGGATCTCTCAAGTCAAAGTCTTCCACAAACACGTCGCAGCCGAAACCCTAGCTGAGCTTAAGCTTCGATTCGATATGCCTCATCAGAAGTCCACACATTCCCAGATCCCCACAACACATACACATACCCATCCAGGCATCATGCCCTCTTGCCTCTCTTCTATCCCCCCTCGAGCGAGGAATTCGTCTCATTCTTTTTTTTTCCACATTTTCCTTTTTATTTTTCATCATTTTTCCACATATTTACTCACACTTGCCGGTCTACGCCGAAGCTGGATGCGACTCGTGGGACTCGACCACCCGATCGATTTTGTTCCATCTATCTACCAGGCCAACGCACGACACACAGACAGCTAGCCCTATGCGAAACCGACGTCAATTCATGGCTTTGACCACCAGGCCAAAGTGGATCCACCCACCTATCGGCCCACATAGGCGTGTAGCCACATGCACACATACATAAACATATATGTTTTTTTCCATTTTTTTTTTCATTCCTGCATCTCGAGAATTAGGAGACAAAAGAAAGGACCTTTTCTCAACCATCCCGATCAGGACACACACACATAAACTCCCCATGGACATCCCAATGAGACACATCTCCTCTCTGCTGCTACTCAAGCCAAAATCCGGCCACTAATGTCATGGTCAACTTTTCCTCTCAAAACCCGCACACACTAATTACCTTGCCGACCAGAAAACTCCGAAAAATACCACTTCAGTCCTAAGCATACAATATACTTGATCCGCCCATCCTCACATCTCTGACTCGCAATTTGCAAAGCAAACCCTAGTCAGACTCAAGCCGTCCTCACCGATATCCATTTCCTTGTCTATTTCTTTATCTCCAACCTCTGCCTCCCAGAGATTCCACCTGACCTGATAGATGACATAGAAAACTACCATTGGCCGTTGTACTTCTTAGTGCTTCAAGCCTCGCTGCTAGGTCTCTTAATCCTTGTTTGTTTTGCTCAATATCACTCTGATATTGGAACAGGTCAGAGTCAATCCTTCAGAACCAATTCCATATTTGCTCCATCTCTTTATCCTCTCTCACCCTTTTTGCAGATCCAAGGGGAATATCCTCCCTCTTCTCAACTCGAACGGTCAACTTCTTGACTTCCTCTCTAATCGATCTTTCCTCCCAAATCCTACTCATATTTTCTACATCTAGACCGTCTACCTTCTTTGACAATTCATTCTTCATCCTTTCTAACTCCGTTCCGAACGCATCCAACCTATCCAACATGGCTTTCAGCTCTCCTTCCATTTTTCCTACTTTCAGGTCCTCTACTTCTCCTCGCATCTCATCGTGTTTCCGATTCATCCACCTACCGAGCTTGCTACTCAACTTTGCATTCTCTTTTTCTACCCGTCTTATTTTCGCATCACTCTCTGCTTGAGCGCTCTTCGTCCCTTCTAATTCTAGGTGGAACTCTTCAACTACCTTAGCTACTTGGTCATCATATCTATCCATCATCTCTCGCAATTTCTCGATTTCTTTTTCCATTTGGTTGACTCTCTGTGTCAGGTCATCATCATATTTAGGGGAATCCCCTTCGATCGCAACGTTATGGCAATCCGCTATCATCAAACTAGTTCTTGGATCTAAGACCATGCTTTCATGCTCAGACCTTGCAAGGCCTTCCCTCAAGCTCTTGTTCGCTTTCAATTCCTTGTTTTCGCTTTCCAACACTCGTACTTGCTTTTCCCAAGTTCCTAGGACCTCGGCCATGTTCACTTGATTTTCCTCTAATTTCTCAATTCTGATCCTGTCGTTATCTCGCTCTTCTAGCAGACACTCCCACTGACATTGTATGCTTGCCAACAAACTCTCGTCATCTTCGACTTTCACATAAAAGGACGAAAGTAACATGCTAACCTCTTTTGCCACATCCTCCTCAACGGGAACCTCTTTTGTGCGACACACATGTTCGCATAGCTTCTTGTTTCCACATTCCATGCATCTAGGGATGAAGTCCAATGGAGTGCACACACGAGGGCAATATTTTGCAATGTGCCCAACTTTCTCACAGCACCAACACCTAACGAAGTTTGAAATTGGGCCCATCCGGTGGGATTCGTATACATGATTCCTCATCGGGTCTCCAAACCCGCTTCGCCTTCTCATCCATTCAGAGTTCATCAACCTCCGGGCAACCTTTTGAAAGTCCTTAACTTGCATTCTTTGCGACGTCTTTCTACCTAAGCCAACGCACTCAATCTGGGCCGACGGGCTGTGCCGCACAATTGGGGCACCGAGCGTACTCATGGCACGACTCTATGAGGAGTGCCAAGCCAACTCCCTAGTAAGATGGCCAATTATGAATAAGGCCCGGTCAACTAGATTTATGCAAATTAACGCACTTGTTTAGCTTTTGGTCCTATACTTGGTCCTATATTTCCACCCGAGTTTAGCAAATATCCACGCTTTTGATTACTTGGAAACTCCTCTTTTCCCTCTTGGTTTCACCCACTCTTCCACACTTGGTTTGAGGTTCACACACAATCAAGCACGTGTACTCCCCTATCACTAGCCCCTATCACTAGCTTATGTCTTTGTGCTCTCCTCTCTTTCCTCGCTTCCCCACCTTCTTTCGTTCTCACACACACAAATATATGCCTGCACCTAATGACATACAACCGCACCCCCACGCATTCCCAAGCACTCTCCTTCCACACACCTCACAACCTCTAGCACCCTTCACACTCACTTTCACCTATACACTCATGCACACACTCTTATATTCTCGTACACACATACATTCACACACACCATCACGCACATACCCATGTCTCCCACACACACTCATGCCCCCTTTCTATTCCTCTCTTCCTTTATCGGTGCAAGTTTTGGATCTCCATGCCGAGCACCCAAGTTGTATGTGGAAGGTTTAGCTATGACTAGCCATCCAAAGTGCAAGCACTACGGTATAATGTTCTAGATTGTCAAGGAAATTCCCAATACCCAATCATTGTTATGGAAGAGAGATCTAATTCCCTTGCCATTTATTATACACCAACTCTTGCTAGGAGAAGCATGCAGGTCTTAATTAAACCTTTGCATGTTTAGGATTCCATATGACCCCAATATCTCTTTTCCATAATCTTAATAAAAATTGAATGGTGAGCATCTTGCAATTCCTCATAAATAATCCTTCCCCCTAATTCCCCAAGTCATTGGCGCTGCCTCTCCCACTAAGCTTGCAAAGTCGATATGAACATGGGGAGTTATGAATGGCATAAGAAAAGACGATAAGAAGGGGGGAGTTGTACATAAAACAAACTGCTACTCTAAATACACTCCGAACTCACCCCTTCTCTGTTAAATGTCAACGAGTCACGTCAGGCACCACGTATAGTGTGCCCACATCTTTACATTCTCATGAGTACTCCCAAGTTGCTGTTGCTACCATAGCTTAACTCCCATTAAGTAAAATCATGTCCAATGAATATAGAAATGGTATCAACCGATTGGAAAGATTTAAAATAACGCTATTCACCCCCAACATCCATTGCGCTGTAGTATATCAGATCCAAAGGTTTAGAGACAAAACAAAAAGATGGTTTATCATTCGCTCCATTCCTAATTGTATGCTATGACCTTGGTGTCCGGGATAACCAGCTAATACAATTGTCATTAAGGCATAGTCCCCATTTAAATTCTCATACACTGGGCACGACCCTCCTCCTCTGAAATTCGATGTCCTTGTTGAAGGTTCAATCAAAACGTGGTATCTTATGCAGAAGTTCTTGCAGATTAACTGATCCTTTCAATTACCTAAGTTTTCCATCCATCAAGAAACTTTTTATCACCTTGTTGGCATTTGAATCTTTGAAACAATTGTTACACGAGAAATGCCATATATGTATGCAACACAAAACCAAATGAACGAGCCTAATAAGGGATTATGGCAGAGCCTGCTCAACAAACACAAGTATGCATTGGACAACCTATGGCATCTGCGACGTCGCACCCCACATCAACAAGACTCCTTGTTCATGCAAAAACATTATCCCTCTTTGTAGGGATGATTGACAAATGACAAAACCCCCTCTTGTTGTTGTTTGTGAGCGGGAGGACCCCAGAGGACGTGTGTAATGCTCCTCTACAGACCACCAGAAGACATTTCCTCCCCTTCAAAGTTATCGATTAGGTAGAGTGGAAAATTCGGAGCATGTCCCCTCAAAACAACAGAAGTTTCTTTCTCTTGTTCTCTGCACGCACTGAAGAGAATCCCCTTCTTTGACAATTATGATGCCCCAAAAAACAACCCCACTAAACTCCTCTTCTCCATGAGCTCTTCTTGGACACCTGCCCAGACGGCAACACCCCCAGCTAATTCTCACTCGCATAAAGAGCAGCCACCCTGAATGCCGCTCCCCATTCTCTTCTTCTCTGCCACCACTTCGAGGACAACCCCCTTCGTTAATTGCACAAAACAAAAAAACAAAGGGAAAAAAACCAAAAAATCCTCCACCCCTTTACTGACAGCCACTTCTGCTGCTCTTTCGTGCACACCTTCTCATGCTCGCCCTCCTATACAGAAGCAGAAAAAGAACACACAAGCACAGCCATGTCCTCCTCTCTCTTCGATCCACCTGCACAGGACAAGAAGAAGGCCCCCCAAAAACACAGCAACCCCTGACTATATTGGCGACCGTTGCCCCAGCACGCGAAAAGAAGCAGGAGCCCCCCCAATTACTTCCTCTTGGTACCCCTCTTCCAAGAGGAATTAATCCCCTTCTACTCCACTTCATTCTCCTTTAAATCTCCTGCACATTCATAAAAACAAAATCCCCAAGAATATTTGGTGAAACACATATTTTTCTTTGAAAAACCAAATCCCCACCAAGGTTATGTCATGCATAAATCCAAGCAAGATCAGACGATTTCCAGGTCAACACTCAATCTCTAATTTTTACTTCCACACAGTCCATACAAATGTATGGGGGCCAAGCAACGAGCCTTCAATCTCTGGATCTAGGTATTATGTGTCATTCATTGAAGATTGTAGCAGATGGACAATACTATATTTTATGAAGCATAAAGATGAAGTGTTCTCTTATTTCAGAAAATATCTAACACTTGTGGAAAACCAAACAGGTAATACTTTGTAGAGGCTAAGATCAGATGGAGGGGGAGAATATTTCTCCCATGACTTTGATTCTTATCTCCAAGAGAGAGGAATCAAAAGAGAGATTACAACCATGTATACCCCAAAGCAAAATGGAGTCGTAGAGAGAAGAAATAGAACCATAGTGGAGGCTGCAAGATCAATGCTAAATGAGAAAAAGTTACCCAATTACCTATGTGCAGAGGTTGTATCCATAGCCACCTATATGATCAATAGAATCCCATCAAAAGCATTAGATGGGATGACACCATATGAAGCATGGAATGGAAAAAGACCTAGCCTTGATCATTGTACAATTCTTGGGTGCATAGCATGTGCACACATACCTTCACAAATCAGAGGCAAATTAGATCCAAAGGCAGAGAAATACCTCTTTATTGGCCATGATCTTAATAAAGAAAGGTTATAGGCTATATAATCCAAGCAATATAGGTTTTATTGTAAGTAGAGATGTTGTGTTTGATGAAAAAATCTTGGTTTGAAGAGGATTGCGTGAAAATCAAACTTCCCTATGACCTAGAGGAAGACTTTCCAACATTTTCAAAGAGGAATCAACATACACATGAAGAAGAATCAAGTGACTCTAATGATGATCAGAAAAATCCAAGAAGGGAAATCAGTTCTTGGAACTCCAAATGCAAAGCCAAAGTGCAGGAGATGAGAGATGTGGCAAAATCATCTCAACAAACTATAAGAAGGTCGATTAGAGAGAAAAGAAATCCATCAAAGGTATGGTTATGATACTTCTCTAGTCACTAAGCATTCAATTTACATAGCATAGGACTCAAACTCTAAAGAACCATCTACATATGAAGAAGCCAAGATGAAACCAGAATGAAGAAGTGCCATGGAAGAAGAAATAGAATCTCTACAAGACAATCAGACTTGGGAATTGGTGCCCAAGAAACCATCTACAAAGGTCATTGGCTCAAGGTGGATTTACAAGGTAAACATGAATTTTGATGGATCAATTATTAGGTACAAAGCAAGGCTTATAGCCAAAGGGTTTTCACAAACCCAAAGAATTGATTATGAAGAGACATTCTCACATGTGGCAAAAATGCCCACAATTAGAGTATTCATGCATGTTGCATCTTCCAAGAATTGGAAGATATCTCAAATGATTTTAAAAATGCCTTTCTAAATGGTTGGATTTCGAAGGAGATATACATGGCTCAACCTTCTAGTTCTAAAGATCAATCATATCCAAAATATGTATGCATGTTAAGGAAAGCCTTGTATGGCTTGAAGTAAGCTCTTAGATCTTGGAATCATAGACTTGTCACTTACTTGTAGGATAAAGGTTTTATGGTAAGCAAGGTAGATCCTTCCCTCTTCATTAAGAGGAACCTCAGAGGTCATATACCTTTGTGTATATATGGATGACATAATCATTATAGGTAATGATGCAGATGAAATCAAGAGGATCAAAGCTCAAATGAAAGAAGAGTTCAAGATTAGTGATCTTGGACTTCTCACATACTTCCTAGGTTTGGAAGTAGTATATATAAAGAAAGGCATGTTCCTAACTCATAGGAATTACATTGGAGATATGCTTACCAAATTCAAGATGGAAAATACAAAGGTTGAATGTACACCCATGGAGGTAAATCTAAAGTTAAGTGCACATGAAGGTGAGTTAATTGAAGATGTGACTAGTTACCAAAGCCTTGTTGGAAGCTTGAATTATGCTACTCTAACTAGAGTAGATATATGTTATGGAGTTCGTGTGCTAAGTCAGTTCATGCACACTCCAAGGAAGCCTCACATGGAAGCAGCCAAGAGAATCTAAAGTACTTGAAGGGTACAATCAATAAAGGGTTGTACTATCCATATACATTTGATATAGATGTTAAAGTTTTGTTTATGCAGATTGGGCAGGCTCTCAAGATGATAGGAGAAGCACATCAGGTTATCTTACTTTTGTAGGTACAAAGTTAATTTCAGGGTCTTCCAAGAAGCAAGCTACAGTTCCTCTTTCATTAATAGAAGCTAAATATAGAGGACTTGCAAATACTACACAAGAAGCTATGTGTATTAAGACCCTATATTTAGATTTAGGGTTGAATACGTCCACTCCACATATATTTGGAGACCATATTAGTTCATTACATCTTGCTCATAACCTTATCTACCATGATAGGACTAAACATATAGAGACTCATTACTATTATGTCAGGGAAAAGATCATGAGTAAGGAGATACAACTCTCATATATATCTACCCAACAACAATGTGTAGATATGATGACAAAGGCATTGGATGGATTCAAATTAAACAGGTTCAAATTAATGATTGAACTATAGGAAATCATGGACTAAAGACTCAAGCATCTTAGGCTTGAGGGAGATTTGTTGGTGCAATTAGCAAGCATAAGTGCATTTTAAAAGCCTTAGGACTACACAATTCATTTAGTTCTTTACAAAAGAAAATCACACATGAACACTTGCTTATCAACTTGATTGTATTTACTTTGGATAAATGTAAAAACAAAGAGAATAAGGAATCCCATGGAGTTACGAAGCTGAAACCATGACTCATGTGGTAGGAAGAATAAATTCAAATCATTCCTAAACTCTAGCATCACTTTTAAGTGAGGGAAAATTCAACTTCAAACTTGAACTATGAGTATAAATAGACATGCTTTTAGTCACGGGATCTAAGAGCCATTATGAGAGGCATTGAGCTACTTTAGAGAGCACACATTGAGCTCACACTATGTATGTGTATTTCACTACATTTCCCTTGTATCATATGTTCATTAGCATATAAATTTTGATACAATTCTTCATGTACATCTTTGTCTATTGTTCTCTACTACATCTTCATCATTATAGTGATTTGGTGGAATCCATTTCTTTGTGTGTACTCATGCATTTTCCATACTTTAACTTGTACTAGTTAGAGTGAAGTGTGCAAAGTTATATCAGCATTCATCACATTTAGTTTAGAGGATCTTGAGATTGTGAATCATAGAATGTGACTATGTCTACACACCTTCTAGATTCTGAAATGTCGGGATGACCCCCCTCACTTGTTAGAATCCTTTCTCAGTGTATGGTGTGGCTAAATTGATGAAATAACATGCTTTATTTAGCCACACATGCCAACTACATGTGTGCAAAAGCTCTCTCGTCAATTCATACTAGGTTGTGATCTCTGAGTAAAATATTGAGCACATCTATTCCCAAAATAGAACGTTTCTTCACATTCCTTCCATATGCAAGTTATCTGTTTTGATGCAAACTTTTGGGAATGATGTTCCAAAGTACTTGGTGGTTCCAAATGCATTAATGTGAGGCTAAAAAATCCTATTAAACATCCCTAGATTTAATTTGGTAGGTGTAGACCAGGTTTTGTGCAACATCAACTCATCTCTGGAACCTACATATCCATGTCATCACAAAGGTTTCAGGGTAAGCAAGGCAGATCCTTCCCTCTTCATTAAGAGGAATCACGTAGAGATAATATACCTTTGTGTATATGTGGATGATATAATCAATACAGGAAACAATGTAGATGGGATTAGGAAAATCAATGGTCAAAGGAAGGAGGAGTTCAAGATCTATGATCTTGGGTTGCTCACTTACTTCCTAGGTTTGGAAGTGGTATATCCAAAGAAAGGTATGTTCCCCACTCAGAGGAAGTACATTGGAGACATGCTATCCAAATTCAAGATGGAGAATACAAAGGTTGCAAGTATGCCCATGGAGGTAAATCTGACGCTACGTGCTTAGGAAGGTGAGCTAATTGAAGATGTAACTAGTTATCAAAGTTGTTGATGTGTAAAACACCACAATAAATGAATTAATGTGACACTAGAACACCTCTATGGTCACCATTAACTCATTGACACTCCAAACATTGAGAAATGATAGCCAAAACCAAGAACTTTACTTCATCAGAACTTTCCAGTCACTAAAATGACATACCTTCAGTATTTTGCTAATGTCTCTTAGCTCAAATATTATTTCTTTAAGATCTTTTGGTGGATGAAAGTGGAAGAGTAGAGCTTTCCAACAAGCTATGACATGCAAGAAACGAATCTCTAGAACTCAAGATATAGCCTTCACAAGATGACCCTGTATGACTTCCAAAAATGGAAATTTTGCCTATTTTAGTAAATCTGGCTGTCCAAAAATGAAAATTCGATGCCTAGCATCGACTTGCAACCAAAAGTCGATGCCAGGCATCCACTTTGTGCTTTTTCAGCCACTTTTTTGTTCCTGAAATAGGTGCGTTCAACCAGAAGATATGAATGAAGCACTTTTATGCTAGAAGTCGATGCCAGGCATCGACTTTATGCAGAAACTCGATGCCAGACATCGAGTTGCTCCACAAACTTCATGTTTTTAGAAGACACTCAAAGAATAAAAAAAATGACTTATCAGCCAAGATTCGATGCCAAGCATCGACTTCCCGCATAAAACTCAACCTTTCAACATAAATTCAATGCCAGGCATCGACTTGCTTGGAAAACTTCAACTTTTAAAAACATTTCATAGAAGACAAAGTCTGGAGATGGAAGAAGAAGACTTATACACAGAACTTTAACTAGTTCTTATCATAGCTATGAAAACTCAGAAGCTTACAAGTGCTTTCTCACTCAGAGAAGCCCGACTATACTCAGTCATACAAAATGAGTACTAACTCACTTTCTCATTGTCTTCCTCATCGCGTCAGTTGATACACACTTATATAGATTTTCTTATTCTCGTGATTTTAGAAAACTTCTAGAACTAAAGTGAACTAACTTTAGAAATATAATACACTTGTGAATTTGTCCCTTCACATAGGCATGTGGTTTTCTTCCTAAGATTTGACCTTCAAATATATGTCCAATTAGTGATTGTTTCTCCAACAGCTCCCCCTCAATCACTATTTGACATTCTTTGTTTCTTCATCTTCTTTTCTTTTACTCCTGCCATGCTTTTGAATCTAGTGGTCTTCACACCATCCAAGCTCTTTGTCATTATGTCTGCTATGTGATCTTTTGTAGAAATGTACTCCACTTCAATTTCTTTCTCCATTATTTCCTCTCTAAATGTTTTGTTCTTTCATGAAATATTGGATTTGCTGCAAGATAAACTGAACTCATATTATCTCCATGTATTCTAGGTATACCTTGATCAATGCCCAAGCTTTTGAACAATGTCTTCATCCATATGACCTCCTTAGCTGCTTCCACAAGTCCTTTGTACTCAGCTTCAGTTGATGATAATGCTACTGTATGTTGTTTCTTTGAACACCAACTTACAAGCTTATCACCAATATATATCATGTAACCACGAGTTGATCTTCTGTCATCTTGGTTACCTTCCCAATCTGAGTCACTATAGGCTCTCAACTTCAAATCTGATGCAAAAGGATAATATAATCCTTCCTTTATAGTTCCTTTGATATATCTGAGAACTCTTTGACCTGCAATCCAATGTGGATCCTTTGGACAATGCATGAATTGTGACAACACTCCCACTGCATAACTAAGATCAGGTCTTGTTAGTGTAGCATAAATCAAACTACCCACAAGAGATTGATACTTCCTCATATCTTTGTATTCTGCACCATCATATTTACTGAGCTTGTGATTAACTTCAAGTGGAGTTGAAGCTTCTCTGCAATTTTCCATAAACTTCTTCAATAGATTCAGAAGATATCTTTCTTGTGATACATATATGCCATGATCTGTATAAGTGACTTCCATTCCAAGAAAGTATGACAACTTTCCTAGGTCACTGATCTTGAACTCTTTCTCAAGTAATCTCTTTACCTCCTTGATTCCTTCATTTGAAGTACCTGTGATTATAATGTCATCTACATAAATACAAATGTAGATTGTACCTTCCTCTGCTCTTTTGATGAGTAGACTTGGATCTGCTTTTGAACTTTGATATCCAAGATCATTTAGATACTTCACCAATCTATAGTTCCATGCTCTTGGACCTTGCTTCAATCCATACAATGCTCTTCTCAACCTGCAAACGTCTAGCTTTATATCTGGCTATATTTCCATCTGCAAGCTTCTTCACTTTATAAACCCGTTTATTTCCAATTACTTTCTTACCATTTGGTTGAGGAACAAGTTTCCATGTCTTGTTCTCCTCTAGTGCATTGAACTCTTCCTTCATTGCTTCTTCCCATTGCTTCTTGCCTTTAGCTTCATCATAGTTGTGAGGTTCTTCATCATCTTTGACCATATATGCATAGTTCTTCTGAGTTATGTAAGAAGTATCATAAGAATACCTTTCTGGTTGTCTTCTTGTCCTGCTTGACCTTCTTGGTTCACATTCTTCATAAGTGTCTGGATACACCTCTTAATCAAATATAGGAGCTTCTTCATTCCTTCTTGTTAATCCACTTCTGGATGTACTTTCTTGCATATAGTTTTCATCTCTATTCACCTGCACAATTGGTTTTCCTTTCTCACATCTTCTTACCTCTTCTTCAAATTCTTCTTTTGTATAACTTTGATCTGCATACCAACTTTTTGGTTCATCAAATGTAACATCTCTAGAAACAAGGAATTGTTTGGTTAGAGGATTCCACAACCTGTAACCCATCTGCTTTTCATCATAACCAATGAACACATATTTTTCTGCCTTTGGTTCAAGTTTATGTCTAAGTTGTGATGGCACATAAGCATATGCAATTGATCCAAACACTCTACAATGATCTAGTGTTGGTTTCTTACCCCACCAAGCTTCATATGGATTCATACCATTGAGAGTTGCACATGGTAATCTATTCACAAGATATGTAGCTGTATTTACAGCCTCAGC
This sequence comes from Ceratopteris richardii, assembly GCA_020310875.1. Taxonomy (NCBI): domain Eukaryota; kingdom Viridiplantae; phylum Streptophyta; class Polypodiopsida; order Polypodiales; family Pteridaceae; genus Ceratopteris; species Ceratopteris richardii. Next base: position 145,687,461 of record CM035437.1, read on the forward strand.
CCAAAGATAATTTGGACAATTTTTCTCCTTTAGCATAGCTCTAGCAAACTCAACCAAATTCCTGTTCCTTCTTTCTGCTACACCATTTTGTTGTGGTGTATACCTGCAGGTTATTTCTCTCTTAATACCTGCATTCCAAAGATAATCATTGAGCTCTTGGGAGAAGTATTTTCCCCCTCCATCAAACCTCAGTCTCTTAAGCTTTTGACCTATGACTCTCTCTGCATATGCATGAAAATGCTTGAAAGCTCCAAACACTTCTGATCTTTCCTTCAAAACATATAATGTTATCCATCTTGTAGCATCATCAATAAAAAGAACATAGTACCTTGAGCCACTAATAGATCCTTCTTTTGTTGGTCCCCATACATCTGTATGAATGAGCTCTAGTAATCCATCATGTTTGAATCCTTTCTTTTGAAATGGTAACTTGTGTGCTTTTCCCATTTGACATGCTTCACATTTATAAACCATATGTTGACTCTGCACATTTGGTAGTCCTAGTACAGACTGATTAGCAACCATAGCTTTAATTCCTCTTTCATTGAAATGACCTAATCTCTTATGCCAGAGATCAAGTTCTGTAATCACTCCTTCACCATGTGTGAGCAAAGCTTGACCAATGTTCCCTTGTACTCTTAAAGTAAAGAGCCTACCTTCTTTCTTACCACAAACAATCTGATTATATCCATTCTCTGGATCTTCAACAAATACTCCTTCATTTGTAAACCTGACTTGAAAACCTTTTTCAACTATTTGTCCCACACTAATCAAGTTTTTAGGTATTTTAGGAACATACAAAACATTGGTTAGAAAATCTGCTCCACTCTTGCATTTCACTTTTCCAATTGAATGTACACTATGTCTTGTATTATCACCTGTTCGAACACTATGACTAGAAATGCCTTTTTCCAATTCTGACATCAATTCTATGTTTCCTCACAAATGATTAGAACATGCAGAGTCAATGTAAAATACCTTTAGATCTTCTTTATATGATGTGTTGATTGAGTTCATCATCAATGATGTATGACCTTCATTCTGTGTATCATTTGCATAGTTGTAGTAAGTGGTGTTGTAGGATTGATTTTGTCCCCAACTTCTTCCTCCACCTCTACCATAGCCTCCTCTTTGACTTTGTCTACCTCTTTGAAAATTACTTTGATATCTTCCACCTCGACCTCTGCTATTGTTGTTTTGATTTTGGTTTGATCCTTGTTGGTTGTGCCAACAGTCATGAGCCAAATGATTACTCAATCCACAAATACAGCAAGCCTTCTTATTGTTATTCCGATTACCTCTTCCTCTTCCAAAACCTCTTGGTCTTCCTCTACCAGTGCCTTTACCTCTTGCATAATAAACTTGAGAAGTTGAATCTTCTTCATCCTTTGCTTTAACTTTATCTCATTTCTTCTTGTTCTTCATGTACATTGCAGAACTTTGTCCTTTATCTCCATCTCCCTTCAAGTCTCGCTCATATGTGAGCATCAAACCAAGCAATTGGTTCAAATCTGGAACATAATGATTTAATGAAAGTTCTGTTGATAAGACAAAAGGTTTCCACCTTTCATCTCCTCTCAAACCTGCAAGTAATTGAGCAATCAATCTGTGATCCTCAACATCTTCATCTATGGATCGAAGACTATATGCTAGATCCTTCATCTTAGTGACATAATCACTAATACTTTGACTTGGCTTCTTCTTGAATGTTGTAAACTCTGACCATAGAATTGCTTTCCTTGCTTTGGTAGTGCTTTGGAAATGGTACTCCAATGCATTCCATATATCTTCAGATGATTCCAATCCTCTGATGTGTGGTAGCAAATGATCTGAGATTGTATTGTAGATGTAAGCTTTTGCACTTGCATCCTTCTTCTACCAATGCTTTAAAGCATCTAGTTCTTCTTTCTTTGGTCGGCTTTCATCTTCAAATACTGGCTTCTCTTCTTCACCTGTTATATATATCATGAGACCCTTACTCATAAGTAAGGCTTCCATTCTCATTACCCATGCGGGATAATTATCTCTGTCCAGTTTGTCAATGGAGATATGATCTGCTATACTTCTTTCTTCTGCGTCAACCTGTGAGCTTAAAGGAGAAAGGATAATACCTTTTGAAGTTCTTTTTGTATGAAGATACTTTTGAAGTAACCTTTTGATGCCTTGTGTCTTCAAATTCTTCACCTTTCAACCTTTAATGAAAAACTTCTCGTACCTTTGCCGCCTTCTACTCTTTAGGACCTTTTTGCTTTGATACCACTTGTTGATGTGTAAAACACCACAAGAAATGAATTAATGTGACACTAGAACACCTCTATGGTCACCATTCACTCATTGACACTCCAAACTTTGAGAAATGATAGCCAAAACCATGAACTTTACTTCTTCAGAACTTTCCAGTCACTGAAATGACATACCTTCAGTATTTTGCTAATTTCTCTTCGCTCAAATATTATTTCTCCAAGATCTTTTTTTGGATGAAAGTAGAAGAGTATTTCCAACAAGCTATCACATGCAAGAAACAGATCTCTAGAACTCAAGATATAGCCTTCACAAGATGACCATGTATGACTTCCAAAAATGGAAACTTTGTCTGTTTTAGTAAATTTGGATGTCCAAAAATGAAAATTCGATGCCTAGCATCAACTTGCAACCAAAAGTCGATGCCAAGCATCAACTTTGTGCTTTCTCAGCCACTTTTTTGTTCCTGAAATAGGCGTGTTTAACCAGACGATATGAATGAAGCACTTTTATGCTAGAAGTCGATGCCAGGCATCGACTTTATGATGAAACTCGATGCCAGGCATCGAGTTGCTCCACAAACTTCATGTTTTTAGAAGATTCAACAACAGAAAACACTCAAAGAATGAAAACAATGACTTATCAGCCAAGATTCGATGCCAGGCATCGACTTCCCGCATAAAACTCAACCTTTCAACATACATTCGATGCCAGGCATCGACTTGCTTGGAAAACTTCAACTTTTAAAAACATTTCACAAAAGACAAACTCTGGAGATGGAAGAAGAAGACTTATACACAGAACTTTAACTAGTTCTTATCATAGCTATAAAAACTCAAAAGCTTACAAGTGCTTTCTCACTCAGAGAAGCCCGACTATACTCAGTCATACAAAATGAGTACTAACTCACTTTCTCATTGTCTTCCTCATCGCGTCAGTTGATACAAACTAACTTATATAGATTTTCTTATTCTCGTGATTTTAAAAAACTTCTAGAACTAAAGTGAACTAACTTTAGAAATATAATACACTTGTGAATTTGTCCCTTCACATAGGCATGTGGTTTTCTTCCTAAGATTTGACCTTCAAATATATGTCCAATTAGTGATTGTTTCTCCAACAAAAGTCTTGTTGGAAGTTTAAATTATGCAACTCTAACCAAAGTACATATATGCTACAAAGTTAGTGTGTTGAGCCAATTCATGCACACTCCAAGGAAGTCTTGCATGGAAGCATCCAAGAGAGTTCTAAAATACTTGAAGGGTACAATGAATGAAGGATTGTATTATCTATATAATCTGATATAGATGTTGAACTTTTCGCTGATGCAGATTGGGTAGGTTCTAAAGATGATAGGAGAAGCACATTAGGCAATCTTACTTTTGCAGGTACAAAGTTGATTTCATGGTTTTCCAAGAATCAACTTACATTTGTTCTCTCATCGACAAATTTAGGGTTAAGCACTTCAACTCCACATATATTTGGAGACAACATTAGTTCATTACACCTTACTGCCAACCCTATCTATCATGCGAGGACTAAACATATAGAAGTTCACTATTATTATGTTAGAGAAAAGATCATGAATAAGGAGATACAACTTTCATATGTATCTACCCATTAACAATGCGTAGATATGATGAAAAAAGCATTGGATGGAAGCAAATTGAATAGGTTCAAATGAATGATTAGATTACAAGATATCATGAGGGATTGAGGACTCAAGCATCTTAGGCTTGAGGGGGAGTTCTTCATACATTTAGCAAGCCTAAGTGCATTGCTAAAACCTTGGGACTACACATTCATTTGGCTCTTCACAAGAGAGAACCACATATGAACAATTGCTTCTCAATTTGGTTGTATTCACTTTAGATAAATGTAAAAGCTAAGAGAATAAGGAATTTGGTGGATTTAGGAGATTCAAGCCATGAATTTTTTCTTCAAGCAATCAAATCAATTATGTTCCTAAAGTGTAGTATCACTTTTAGGTAAGTGCAAAATTCAAATTCAAACTCAAAATATGAGTATAAATAGACATGCATTTAGTCATGGGCTAAGAGAGCCATTTTGAGAGACATTGAGCTACTTCAAAGAGCATACATTGTGCTCACACTACCTTTTTGTAGTCCACTACACTTCCCTTGTATCATATGTTCATTAGCATATAGATTTTGATACATTTCTTCAAGTACATCTCTATCTACTATCTACTATTGCATCTTCTTCATTACACTGATTTTGCGGAATCGATTTCTATGCGTGTACTCACTCGCCTGCTATATTTTAACTTGTATTAGTTAGATAGGCATTCCTAATCATGTCTAATACTTGCATATCAATTCGCATCAAGTTTGGTTCAAAGGACCTCAAGATATGAAGCATAGAATTTGACTCTCACTACATACCTTCTAGATCTTGGAAAGTTGGGATGACCCCACTGTAGCTCAGTGGTGAGTAACACCTCCTTTAATGTCAATCCGAGAAGACATGAGGATGGTATGAAGACCTCGAGCAAGTGAAGGCACAAGTGCTTGAGTGAGAAGCACACAAACATGCACACACATACACACACACGTGCACACACGGCAAGACAAAGAGTGAGAAGCAATGGAGTTCTTAGATTACTTTCAAAAAGTTCATACAAGTTTAGATCAATTACAAGCTAACCTCAAAAATGAGCTCTCTAGCTCTATTTATAATTTTTGACTAGGTTTTGGCCTTGTCCAGACCTAGTGTCCGGCCTAGTTAAAAATTAGGTTCTCTACCCTATTTGGAGGTTCAAACGGAGTCTAAAAAATGTGAAAACTGATAGGTAGGTACTTCTAAAGCTCCTCAAGCTCAAGGACTCCTTGGCTTGCACAAAATGGAGCTACAAAAATATGAAATGGTATTTACAATGGTTTTTAGTGATGAAAATCACTATTTTTGTAGGGATTTCTTCTAGCATTTTGACATACATTTCCTCGAGCTCCCTACTTGCTCCTTCTTCTTGTGTGCCCAACTCTTTGATGCCTGAAAAATTTAAATGGCCTACTTGCCAGATCTTCTTTGACTACTGTGTCTGCTTGTGCTGTCTCTTCGCTCCGACTCCCTTCGTAGGCTTCCTTGTCTTGTGACTCCTTCGGTTCCTTGACTACTGCCAACACCCCCCCTCTCTCGCGTTTGTCGTCTCTGACAGAACCTTGTCTAGCTGTGCGTTGGACATAATATTGAACAACATCGGCAGCGAGGTGGTGTTCTTCTAATCGTAACCCTCGTGCTAGATCTGTTAACAATGCGTCCCAATTCACTGGTCCTGGTACGTCCGGATGTGGCACCTGCAGTTGTTCTGAATGGATGGTTCTCTCCACAGCAAATAAGTGGAGGAGATGTGAGGGCCTGGGTACAAATATTTCCGAGCGATATTCCCAGAACCCTATTACGAACATCTCCTCGAATGTCTGTTTAAAGCAAGCTGGGAGGTACTTTATTCTGGCGTGCCAAGCATATATTACCTCTATTGATGGGGTGGTGCTCATGTCGTATACTAGATCTTGGTTTCCTGTAAGAAATCCGACACCTGAGAAGTGGGGATCTTTAATATTCTTGAATGTCCTGAATGTGATTAGCATTAGTTCAAAGATTTTCATGCACATTTGGGCCATCACATCGGGGGTATTCCGTAGTCGAGTGCTCCAGTGACGGATGGTAGAAATCATATAATTCACAGTGGGAGGGCCTTGTGGAGGTGCTAGATAAATGTAGTTTAACCACTTTGCACAACCTTTGATGTTCTTGACAGCAATTGTAAACTCTGGCCAGGTGCGCCTGCGGAAGACTAGAACATAACAAGGATTGTATTTAATAAAAAGTGGCATGTTAGTCCAAGTACGAACCATCTCTGGGTAGGTCTCAAGAAGACGGATCCTCCAGGTGGGTTGATGAATGGATCCTTTCTTAGCACTTTTTGGGATATCATCGAGCCCAAATTGTGTGGCGGAAGTTGCAGGTTTGCCACATCTGCATTGAATCTCTGTGTTGTAATCTACAAGGAGTACATAATATGGCACATATTGATCATCGTTGGTGCCGATCCATCTATGATGAGACATGCTGCGGAAATATTCTGACTTTATGATGGTGTCTTCTAACTTTTCCATTGATTGGATTTGAATTGCCACTCGATCTTCATGGGTTGTTGTTGTTTTCTCTAGTGTCTGAAGCCATTCAGGTACTTCAACTTCTAAGGTGTCCATTCCTTCTGAGGTTTGTGCACCACCTGGCATTGGCATAGGAACATATGGTTCCTCATACGTTTCGTCCACCTCAATGGGTACTAATTCCTCAAGCTCTGGTTCTACAACTGGAGAGGGTTGCCTTTCATATTCCAGTAACTTTTTCTACAGCTTCGCCACCTGCTCTGTCAATGCCTTTACTTCCTTTGAAGTCGAGGTCGTTTCTATGACTTTGGGTTGAGCCTCCTGTTCCCTGAGCTGGCTACGTAGTTCATCCCATTCCCTTTCCAAATCATCATGTGCTTCTAATAAATCCGCATAGCTTTCCAAGATTGTTTTCATTGTTTCTGAGGGAACTGCTTTGAATTGTTCTGGGTCGATTTCATGGGGAGAGCCTTCCATGGCAGCTTCTAGGTTTTCTTCGTTTTGTTTCTGCAAACGTTTGTTTTCTTACAAAACTGTAGCCATGTGTTTTCGGAGTAGAGTTAAATTTCACCGGACTCTCAGGTTATCTGTTTGGTAAACCTCCAGTAAGGCTTCGAGTTGTTTGACACCTGACTCTTGTGATGGTTGGGGTGTCTCCAGGAGGGTTTGATGAGCTTGCTCGAGAGTGGTGTAGCGTTGGTTGAGGTCTGCATTTTCTTCTTCTATACTTGTAAGCCGTCTTTGTAGTTGTTGATGATTCTTCGTCAGCTGATGATGACGGTCTTCTAGAGCCTGGTACTCACTCTGAAGTTGATACACGCATTGATGCAATGCTATGAATATACTATTTACATTAAACGATGCAGGGAAATATGAAGATGCAGGGGGGATGGGGAAGGGGAAGGGAGTTGTGAATGTTGTGGAGTCAAGTGGTGAGGTAGGTGGAGAGGGGTATGGGAGATTGAGGTTGTGTGGGGGGTGGGAGTGGTGTTGTGGCTGGTGATGTCTCCATTGTGTCGAATGTGTGTGTGACTGTAAAGATGGGAACAGTGGGTGGGGTGGATGTGATATTTGTGAAGAGTGTTGTGTAGGTGGGCATGGTAACTCCTCCGACTTGGATTCCAGGAGAGAGAGGAATTCCCATGACGACTGTGGTAATGGCAGAAATAGGTGTGGTAGTGCCAGGTGGTGAGGTGACATGTGTATTGAGAGGTGAGTTGGGTGGTGAGAGTGGTTCCTCCTAATGTTCTTTTGTTTGTGTGTTGCCTCCTGGTTCTGATACATTGATGTGTATTTGTTTGCCAGATCGCATGGGACGGGTAGGCAACCTCTTCTCAAATCGATGAATATAAGTCATGGCTGCATGAATAGCCTCATCTAAGCCCACTGCATCAGCGTGCAGGTTCATTGATTCGATGAACATTTCATCCACACCTTCCTCAGCTAACATTTGACTCATGATCATCTTTCCTGTTTTGAGCGACAGTTTGTGTTGCTCTTGGACCCGCTTCATGGTTTCGTATAATCTTTTTATTTGGGTTGAGTATGTTGGAGCACTTGCTAGTTCTAAAAGTTCTTCATTTTCTTGATCATACTCTTCGTGTGCCTCTTGTTCTTCTGTCTCTTCTTCATCGTCTTCTACTTCTACTACTCCCGGTTGGGTCGGGGCTGAAGTGGTAGTCGTCGGTTGTTGTCCTTGGGTCTTCTCTGCTTCTGTCTCCAGGTTAGATTCATTGATCAATCGGGCGATTTCTTCATCTGTTAGATCAGCAAGGGTGTAGCCTTGAGGGAACTCCACGTCTGAAGGAATGGGAGGGAACACCAGGTTGGGTCCTTCTGCACTTGGTCTGGGTAGGCGAATGGTGAATGGTCGGACACGCCTCATTTGTGGGGGAGTCACCTTTGGTGTGGTAGTGGCTCCCCTTGGTTGAGCGCATGGTAATTGAACTCCCCCTCTCATCTTCTTCGATGGAGGGCCCGTCGTTGATAGTCGTCTTTGGAACTCTTGGGCCCTGGACCATACTAGTGCTCTTTGAATGGGCACGTCATACGCTAAGCACCTGTAAATTATTCTTGTGAGAGCACAACATCCATGAAGTACATTTTTCTATTTCTTATTCCACCGTTGATGGGCTAGGTGTATTTGATCGATGATCCAGTGCGGTGTGTTGATGGTGAGGTTCTCTGTCTCTGCCAAGTACAAGCTGAACCATATCTTTTTTGGTGGCATAGTGAATCGTTCTTGGGTGGGAAAAGCAAAATGTTGCATGATAGTTCGTAAGTGTAGAGCAATGGTAGGTGTCATTGCTACCATATCCTTCAATTTGTTGAGGTCTTTATGCTTCATCCTGCCTGGAACCATCGTTTCTTTCTCAGTGGGAATATGCATTCCTTGCATGTTCAATGCTGCCCGTACCAAATTGAGGGTCAGTTTGAATCTCTTGAGTTCGTGGCCTGGCAATAGTGAGGGTAGCACAAAAGTACTATCGCCCCCCTTGGCCCGGCTAGGAGTGATGGTACTGATAAAGTAGGAGCAGCGAAGAAAATCTGGCTTAGGCAAATGTGCTCTGAAGTAGCTATCCAATCCCGCTTTGGTCCAAACCGATCGCATTACTTCTGCATTCTGATAGTTTTCAATTCGCGAGTGAAGAAATGGTAACATCCCCATTTGCCATTGAATTCAATTTCTGCTTCCCAGAAGTAGGTGCCATCACCCAATGGCCCTGCGACATCACTAAACCAATGAGCATGTTTCCCCACTTGAGAAGTGTGTCCCTGAGGAGGGTCCTGAATCGGGAGAACGTGCACCGCTTGAAGTTCTTGAGGTCTTTCGGTGAGTGGTGGTTCCAGGAGGAGGGTTTCAATGTCCACAATCTGTTCGCTAGACCCTGCCTGGGAACTGGTGCCTCCTGCTTCTGCCATTGTTATTGCCGGTTTGCTGGTTCTGTGAGAATATAGATCATGCGTTAATATTGTAATGGACAAGATAGAACACTTCCTATCCCCGTTACAACCTTATCATGAGGTGAGTAATGGGTTAGTGGGTCAGTGAAGTGCTCGATGACTGTGTGTGTAGTTAATGAATGGATAGTCCTAGGAGCTAGATGGAAAGATGCAGTGTATGAGTGATGTAGTTAGCAAGTGGAGATGAATTTACAAATGGGGTTCGGGGGGTTTATTACAAGTCTTAGGTTGCCAAACACAATGGATGGCTTTCGGTTTTGGTTTTGTGGAGACTCTGGAGGGTTTTATGAGTAATTCTGCTTGGGGATGAAGCGTTTTTTTGGGACCCATTTACAAGTGCGTATGTGCGTGCTTCTGGGCGACTGTGTGTTCGTGCATACTAAACAAGAGTGGGTAACGGTCTCCTTGAGTGAGTGAACCCTTGTCGTGTATGATGTGATTCTCTGTGCGCGACTAGTTGAGCCCGCAAGCAAGCCTTAGGCACCCCAAATTTATCTTGATTGTGGGCTGGCCTTCATCAACTTCTTGGGTACCCAAATAGACTTTACTTTCGTAGAAGAATTTATGAAAAACTTCTTATTAGTGTCGGTTGTTGATTACTAATAAGAGGTTTTTGGCCATGGGGTTGGCTATGGTCGCAATAGGGTGTTCGCCTTTCCGCACCCACACTTGTTTCAACGGCTTAAGATATTCTGCTTCGCACGTTTTTTTTTCGGCCTCCAGTATAGGTAGTACTCTTTCTCCTTCTGTTATTTGATCTGCCTTTGGTTGCTGCATCCCCCCTGCCTTTGGAAAAGAAGGGGGTTCCGTCTTATCCTTGACTCCGTTGTTGAGACAATCCTCTTTCTGCATCATACAGTTTTGGACAAGAATAGCATTGTCAACTTCATGTGCACCCTGGAAGGACCAGGAGTTCGTGCCTTACCTAATTCCTTGAGTGCCTTGTTTTCCAATTCAACTGTAATTCGACTATGATTTACCCAAACCTGAAGAAGTCCTCTCCTTAGGTTTAGGTTGACTGCATGATCATAGATCCAGTCCTGACCCAAGACAAGAGGCTCAGTGAGGTCCTCATCTTGACACACTAGTACTTTGACTGTCTTACTTCGTCTTGGATGTAGAGGGGAAGTTCCACCTCGCCCATGCAAGGGGTTTCCACACCTCCCAATCCTATGAGATATGCTTCTATAGG
>CM035437.1:145707996-145710496 GCA_020310875.1 Ceratopteris richardii
GATTAGATCTTTATCTCCAAAAGGCTTCATCTGTCTCTCGGTTCAGGAGTAGATCTATGCTCTTATTATCTTGGGGAATCCACTCTGGTGTGATAATCCTAGTGAGAACAAATTTGCCTCGAGGGGTTCTAGGTTCTTCGCCCATGTTTCCTTGCTCTAGGTCACCTAAGTCCGTTTCCGGGACCACATTCCCAAATTCATCTGTCCTATCTGGGATGACTGGTGACTACATATATTGTTCCTTCTTTATCCAGGTATGCTCCATTTTTGAACTTCACAGCTGGGTGCTCTAGTCCAATGGATTGGTCAGGGTTTTTAATCTGGACCACAGATCTTCCTAAGCCGTCCTCATAGATGCTAGCACCTAATCCGTTGGTCCTAAGGTATTCGAGTTGCATCTTGTAAGGGCCTTCTACCCTATGTAAATATGGAACTCCGGAGCTTCCTGTAGATCTCTCCATGCCATGGGACATCTCAGACTCACTAGTCTCAGAGCTAGGGTAATACGAATGATGGCTCAACTACTGGGCCCAAGACCTAGCAGTATGATTGACACTAGCCTCTGACGATCTAAGACTTTGTCTATCTCTCCCTAGGTGTCGACCTGATCTAAGGTTCATAAGCCCAATTGAATAATCCCAATTTTTCCCAAGTACACTTGCGTTGCTGAGTTCTTTTGTATTAGCCACTTGTTCTGTTTTTAATCCCTTAGGGTGTCACTTCTTGTCCAATTAATCTTCGTCGCAAGGAACACTTAAGTTTTTAACGTACTTGAGTGCGGTCGCTCAATTTAATTTCTTTTCCCTTAGGTTGTTTCGCAATTGTAATCTCCTAGCACTTGCACTTGAGTGATTAGAGTTCTTGGACTTGGTTGTTCTTAACGTGTTCCTAATTAATCAAAACCTCTATCCGTACTTAGCCTATGCTAGGGATTGACAGAGGGTGTTGAGAATTTCCAACCTTAAGTTATGTACTTTGTTTAGCAAAATGACCATTTTTTCTATCGGTCGCGATTGACAGAGGTCAACGCCTCGGGACCTGCACAGTCAAATTTCTTTACCTGCTGGAGTTGGTGCAGCTGTTGGGGATGCTGATTCCTATAGAGAATCTCAAAAAACACAGAAAATCACAAGCACACACACGCTCTCTCGCTCGCTCTCACAAGCGAAATGAGGGAAATGGTATGGGTGGGATGATATGACCAAAAACTGAAATTTTTTGCGATGATGGAGATGGATGTGGGAGATGGTGAGGATGATGATGGTGATGAGAAAAACAAAAGAAAATAGATAAAAGTGACGAAAATACCTATGACTCCAACGTGTCAACTCTACGTCTTACCATCACACGCTCGTCATCAAAGCTCGATCCCCGGCAACGGCGCCAAAATTTGGTGTAGCTCAGTGGTGAGTAACACCTCCTTTAATGTCAATCCAAGAAGACATGAGGATGGTATGAAGACCTTGAGCAAGTGAAGGCACAAGTGCATGAGTGAGAAGCACACAAACATGCACACACATACACACACACGCGCACACACGGCAAGACAAAGAGTGAGAAGCAATGGAGTTCTTAGATTACTTTCAAAAAGCTCATACAAGTTTAGATCAATTACAAGCTAACCTCAAAAATGAGCTCTCTAGCTCTATTTATAGTTTTTGACTAGGTTTTGGCCTTGTCCAGACCTAGTGTCCGGCCTAATTAAAAATTAGGTTCTCTGCCCTATTTGGAGGTTCAAACCGAGTCTAAAAAATGTGAAAACTGATAGGTAGGTACTTCTAAAGCTCCTCAAGCTCAAGGACTCCTTGGCTTGCACAAAATGGAGCTACAAAAATATGAAATGGTATTTACAATGGTTTTTAGTGATGAAAATCACTATTTTTGTAGGGATTTCTTCTAACATTTTGACATACATTTCCTCAAGCTCCCTACTTGCTCCTTCTTCTTGTGTGCCCAACTCTTTGATGCCTGAAAAATTTAAATGGCCTACTTGCGAGATCTTCTTTGACTACTGTGTCTGCTTGTGTTGTCTCTTCGCTCTGACTCCCTTCGTAGGCTTCCTTGTCTTGTGACTCCTTCGGTTCCTTGACTACTACCAACACCCACTCACTTGTTAGATTTATTTCTTAGTGTATGGTATAGCTAAATTGATGAGATAACTTGCTTTAGTTAGCTATAAACTTCAATTAGATGTGTGCAAAAGCTCTCTGGCCAATTCATACTAGGTTGTGAGCTCTCAGCATAATACTGACAACCTCTATTCCCAAAATAGAAGGTTTCTTCACATTTCTACTATCTACAAGTTATTTGTTTTGATGCAAAAATTTGAGAATGATGCTCCAAAGGACCTAGTGGTTCCAAATGCATTATTGTGAAGCTAAAGGATTATATTAAGCATCCTTGGAGTTAACTTGGATAGTGTAGAGCAGGTTTTGTGCAACACTAGCTCATCTCTGAAATCTATCTCTCCATCTCCTCACAATCAAGTGCCTCTATATAC